>CM050523.1:10045916-10270916 GCA_027563665.1 Antrozous pallidus | reverse complement strand
CCTCATGCCAAGAAACAAATGGGCCCCTCTGGTGACAAATGCAGAGTAATTGGGGTTGGACAGAAAGAAAACAAATCTCACATCTGAACATTCCTTGTGAAGCTTGGCAGGAAGCTGTAATATTGAGCCTGAAAACAAGAAAAAACTCTGGTTCCAAATAGTTGGGAATGCAGTTCATGTAGATTTTCCCCCCCTTTAATTAAAAAAAGTTTTTCAAGATTTCGGTTGATTCAGGTTTCATAAAAAGGTGTTACTTTAAAAAAAATAGGATTCTCATAGGAACTGGCTTTAGGTGAGCAGTGGGTAACTACATTAAGAGAAAGATAGTTCTAGAAAGACTGTGGGTGTGAGGGAGTAGCATGTTGGTGGTCCTGGAGCAAGCATAGCCCAGTGCCCGTCCTGGTTGGCATGGGAGTGAGAGTTCTGCTTCAGGACAAGGCATACAGGAATCTAAGGATGTGGGCTGGGTGAGGTGAAGTCATTGGTGTGTGTTTGTTACTGCTTCTGCCTCTTTGTTTAGTTTAGTTTGGAGAAGCGGGGATTGAAAAGGGAGGGAGAGAAGAGTCAAAATGAGGTGAACAAAAAACTGTACAGGGGGACAGACTGTAGCAGGACATTGGTCTAATATTTTTGTCCTTGCTAATTCAGAAGTCTTTTAGTCTACTCATCCAGATATTGCAGACATTATTTCACCATGCTGGTTTGAGATGGAAAATCCTGGAACACAAGGCAGGGAATGAACATGGCCATGAAGGAATGTTGAGTAGGACAGTGTCTTTTTTTTTTTTTTTTTTTCAGTGTAAAATTTTTATATTTAGAACTAGGCAGCTGGACTCAGTTTAGATGATTCCAATTTTGTTGGCAACATCCAAAGCATCATAGTCAGGAGCCAGTCGAACAAATGCCTTCTTCTCACCATCGGGCCTGATCAGGGTGTTGACCTTGGCCACATCAATGTCATAGAGCTTCTTCACAGCCTGTTTAATCTGGTGCTTGTTAGCCTTCACATCCACAATGAACACAAGTGTATTATTGTCTCCTATCTTCTTCATGGCTGACTCAGTAGTCAGGGGGAACTTGATGATGGCATAGTGGTCAAGCTTGTTTCTCCTGGGTGCGCTCTTCCGAGGATATTTAGGCGGCCTCCGGAGCCTTAGTGTCTTTGGCCGTCTGAAGGTGGGTGACGTGCGGATCTTCTTTTTTTTGTGGCTGTGGACGCCTTTCAACACCGCTTTCTTTGCCTTCAAAGCCTTTGCTTTGGCTTCGACTTTGGGAGGGGCAGGGGCTTCCTTCTTAGCTTTCGGCGCCATCTTCGTAAAAAGCAGGACAGTGTCTTAGGGAGGTGGCTGGAGGTGCCCATTCGGCCATCAAAGTCAACTCCTAATCAGTGTTTCCTGAAACACGTGTGTGTTCTCCCACATGTGTGTGCAGGCTTGTGTGTGGGCTGGGAAAGACAAGTAGCAACTTGCAGGTATAATGAAAAAAAAAAACATACCTATTTTTTTTGCTAAAAAAATATTAGACTGAATATGGATAATCTGTGGGAGCTGTTAAAAAAAACCTCACAAGCCCAGTGGACAGAGTGGCTCAGTGGGTAGAGTGTTGGCCTGAGGACTGAAGGGTCCCAAGTTCAATGGCCGGTTGTAGGCTCGATGCCCAATAGTGTGTGTGCAGGAGGCAGCCAATTAATGATTCTCTTTCCTCACTAATGTTTCTCTCTCCCTCTGCCTCTCTGAAAACAACAACAATAACAACAACAACAACAACAAAAACCCACAAAAAACAAAATAAAACAAAAAAACAAATTTACGAAACAAGCTCACTTCTAAGGAGATTATGATCTGGGGACCAGAATACTTAGTTGAACATATTGAGTCTAATGTTTTCTTGTAAAAATAGTCACAGAAACTGGTGGGTGCTTTTTACATACAACTCAATTTCTCTCATTTACAACGTAAGTCATTTAATGTAACATTTGCAACCTTAGAAAGGCAGACATATTTAATCCAAGTCAGTTTATAAATTCCAATTTCACATGGATTAAAAACTGCAGATAAATTAAGTCACAATAATATCCTGTACATGCATTAAGGCTGGTGACTGCTAAAGTCTCTTGGGTATCTACAAACAGGAAACCACACACAGATTACTGGGTCTGAAGGGTGTCTACATCATTAAAAAAATCTTTTTTTTTTTTGTGATACAGATTTCAACAGTAACTCTGGAAAACTGTGAAAAATGTTGTTTAAAAATATATATGTATATACTACTGCACAGTTTCAAAGATGTGATTCATAAATAATGTTGGTTGCACTGATTAATTTTATAACAATTACCGTACTTCCAAGGTGATGCAAACACGCAGTGACTTACACTCAATGTTAGGCACTAGTCATACCCTTCAGGCGTACTACAGTCTCATGGTAGCTGTATTGTACATATATATTTTTAAATGTATGCATTTATACAAACTGTGTATTGTATGCATGGGATGTCAGAAATGTACACATCACTGTTATATAATACACGCATCAGTGTTGCACACACTGGGATAACTTTTAGTGCAGGAAGTCTCATTGCATTCCGTTCTATGTGTTCTATCTAGTACACAATTTGTCAGCTCTTCAGATTATTTTTCCAGTATATTCCTCTTTATATAGTGGGTCCAAGTTTCCATTTGTAATTGGAAAGTTTACAGAAATAGCTATTTTAACCAAACCTCTCTTTCCAGGCACAACTCTGCATATAAGTATGATCTGTGTAGAGCAGTCACAAATCCCACATGGTGATCAGGAATGCATTTGATAACATTGTGACAAAGGGTGGCATCCGTTCAGGTCACAAACGGTAGGTCAGTTGACTTGTGTTGAACTGCTAAGGAAATACGTCTCCAAACAGAAAGACTAATAATGGACAGCACATGTTGAAACAGGATAGTCTCTAGAAGGACAGACATGAAGCTGTGAGCAGTGGTTGTCTTGGGGGCCGGGTGGGGGAGGAGGGAGGTTGGGGTGGGGCTTACTACTTTCTACTTTCTATGTTTCCGTATTGTCCGAATTTTTACACTGAAGCACATATTGCTTTTATAATAATAAAATGCAAGAAATGTATTTCTACTTTGAACAAAACTAAATAAAAGGAACAGTTATGAATGACTTTCACACGCAACAATAAGTTGGCTCTTTACCATAATCATCTCTTTCAAGCCAACACACACTGCCCCATCGTGCTCCACAATGAAATGAAAGGCCACCCCCACAATGACAGGTTTTGCTGGGAAACATGGTTTTCGGAGCATTGGTAAAATGCCAGAGGCCGCCTGTGAGTTTAGACGGGGCTTCATGGGTAGGTAGCACACCACATGGATACTGGACAGGCCTGCAGCTTTAAGATGGACGAGGCCAGCAGAGCACCTGGGGACGCACCTGAAGGTCATCCCTTATGTGAGAGTTTGAACATTTCAGCGGAATTCAACAAAAGCAAGCAGAACTAAGCCTTAGTCCTCCAAATAAACAAACAAACAAACAACAAAAAACTCCCACGTATCAGTTCACAATTTCTTAAGTTGGACGGAAATTTCCAACATGAATGAGACCATGAACTCTACCCACAAGGACTAGCGGGAGGGTGTGACAAACCCTTGGGCTGGATAAAAGTAAAACTAATTATGTGAACAGTGCAGATGCTTGAAGCCAAAGCCAAATGCCAATTTCATAAGCCTTTCCTTCACTTGCTCTTTTTAAGTTAATTTCGGGTCACCATGTGCACAGATCAATCATTTGTGCAGTTTTGAAAGAGTGCTGACAGCTAGAGAACTACAGCAATCTTATTTCCACTATCCGTCAGGCTTACAGGATGTCAACATCGAAACTGAACCAGCCGCCTGTCGGCGAGAGCACACGTATCTGTTGTAAGTGCTGGCTGCCACCTCCCCGTGGAGAAGCGGGGGGGGGGGGGGGGGGAGGGGGGTGGGGGTGGTTCGTAAACCGCCCCGCATCTTTCTCAGAACAGCCTGGTGCAACATGGTTAAGTGAGAGGCCTCAGAGACATTGTTTTTGTTTTTAAAGTATGGCAAAGTACATCCTTTTTTTTTTTTTCTCAGAAGTTTTTCTTTTTAAGCAATAATTTTATATTCAAATATACTTGATAAGAAGACTAAATCTAGGGCATGACAGAGGACTATAAAATAAACAAGTTTCAGACAAAAAAATGTAAACAGGTATCAAAAAACTAAAATGTAAACTTAATTAAAAAAAAAAGAGTTAAGAGCAAGACGTAAACATACCCGGCACAGAGGACACGAGCGTGACGTTCTGGGGTTGCTACCCCAAACAGCACCGCAGCTGAGGCGGGAGAACGCACCCTGCGTGGAAAGCGGCCAGCTAACCAGAGCCAGCCTGTGGCCCCGTTCAAAATGCATCAACGTGGCACACGCCGCACTAGGCGTGAGAGCCTCAGACACGGTCAGGAAAGCGCGAGGCTCTCAGCCCCATGAGCAACACACTGACTCCCAGTGAAGGGCAATCTGGGTGACGCCCTGATTTGGCCAAGACATTTGTAAGAAAGCTATTGTGGAAAGAAAAGGCTCAAAAAATGCCACATTTAAAAGACTGACAAGTGCCACCAGGCTCTCCAGCCTCGTGCCACAGAGGCAGGAAGAAGAGACACTGCTGGGCGGGCTTGCTGCAAGTGCAGGAGATTCCAGTTCCCGACTCTGCTCCCGAACACAGCCATTGCTGCCCGAGTGCTGGTGGGCGCCCTTCCACAGGCACCGAGTTCTCACCGAACATGGGTGCCACGTCCAGACCACGTTGGGGGCAGGGCAATTGATCCATTTGCCTACCACGCATTTAGCTGATAATAAAGTTGGATGGAGGGGCGAGTAGTAAATGAAAGGCAGGGCATTTGGTAACATGCAACCTAGTAAACATCCAGCAAAACATGACTGACTTTCATTATTCATTTACCCATGAATACGTACAACTAAAGGATAAGTGGGGATAGTATATCAACACTGAAAGTCATCAACCACGTAAGGACTAGGTCATCTTCACTGGCAGTCAGGCTGTCGGTGTGCTGCGCGGCACCTGGTGAACTCACCACAAGATTTTGGTTGAATATTCTAGAAAGTCATGGTTTAGCTTTGAAGTAGAAAGTGTGTGTGTGTGTGTGTGTGTGTGTGTGTGTGTGTGTATGTATATGATTGTGTGTGTATGTGTGTAAGTGTATTTCCTCTAATCAGAAACCTCTGGCCACTTTGTCTAGCCTGGGATTATGGAAACTAGACAAAGAAAATATGTTTTAAGAACTGTGCATCTTACACAAGCTGCTGCTTCCACACCCACACATACAGGCACACATGCCCTGGGAAAAGACCATTGTTCGATGCTGAGAAAATATTCACTGGATTTTGATAAACGCTGTGGCCGGGAATGTCAGTAGCACAGTGTCCGGAAACATTGACCGTCCACGGAGGTGGGAGCACAGTGTGGCCGCAGGGCGCGGTCCCTACGGCAGGTGGGCGCTGTTTCGCAGCCAGTGCAGGCCCTGCTGGGAGTACTGGACCAGGTGCTCCATGCTGCTGTGCAGGGTGACTGGCCCCATGAGCAGATCCAGGTCGTTGAAGAATTCTAGGGGACAGACAGAGTGGTTAGAGTGCCACACTCGCTATGTGTGCGACCCTGGGACCCACGTGACTTAAGGAGCAACTCCACTTGTGGTCCCTAGATAGACAAGCTTTCTCTGTCCATCATGCAACTTCAGCATTCCACTGAACAGAATGCAACACAAAGGTACAGAACTCAGACTTTCATCCAAATAGTCACTGTGGGCAATTTCTAGTTCAAGTGAATAACATTTCCTTAGCCCCAGGGTGGGGAACCTTGTTTCTGCCAAGGGCCATTTGGGTATTTATACCATCATTCTCTGGCAACATGAAATTGTCAACTTAAAAATCAGCCCACTGCATTTAATAAACTCACCCCTAATGCCTTGGCAGGACCAGACCAAATCATTTTGCAGGCCTTACAGGGCCTGCGGGCCGGATGTCCTCCCACCACTCCTAGCCAAACAGCAAAAAACAAACAAACAAACAAACACCCCCCCCTCCCAAAAAAAAAATCCGACTTCCTCAGGACATTCTCCTGGACCAGTAATGCTTCCCACTCTGAACGTGGGCTGTAGCTCCATCACCCGCCCCCTAGACCCAGCTATGGCGTGTGTTGCACGGACAGGAATCCCATGGAGGAGGCTCTAGGCTCCAGGCAGCAAATCAGAGGCAGTTCTGAAACAGCTCCCAGTCCTTTGACTTTCTCTGGGCTGGTCCTTTTCGTTAAACAGGTCCTTTCGTTAAGCAGGGTAGACAGGGAGTGTGCCAAGAGGCCACAGTTGAGTGTCTGGGAGACAAATAACATGCACAGGGCTGCTAGGCCATCATAGCTGAGTCACAGAACAGCACTCCTTCAAAAGAACTCTCTGGGAGAAGTTTGCAAAGGTGCTCATATCCATACATGCTGAATGAGGGGCTGCTGAGAGTCCAGGGAGGGGTGAGGGGGACGCCAAGTCCAGGTGGTTGGGAAGGTAGCCACGCAGAGATCAGAGCAGAACCAGGAGGGGAGCTGGTCAGAAACACGATACTGACTTCCTGTTAGACATGTGCCCTGGGCCCCCACAGAGGAGCCGTCTAGGAGGCCACTGGCAATGCCAGAGCCTGGCCTGTTCTGTGTGTCCCAAACTGGCCATATACATTTTTATACATTTGTCCTTCTGCGTTGTCTACTTGGGACACCTTTCTCACTCCATCTCTGCTACTCAACTACTATTTGCTTTCAAAAATCCTGTTCCATGCTGGCTTCCCAGAGGATTTTCAGGGTCAGCACCTCTGGGCTGCGCGAAGCGTGCTACCTGGCTTTCCCATCAGTTTTGTGAACTCGGGCCCCACTGCCTATCCACACTGTAACTTCCTCACCGCATGGCAGGCGTCCCGGTCTTGTCCCCAGAGGCCTTGTGCTGTCCCGGCACCAAATGTGCATTCAATGACTGGAAAGTGACCTTGGATTTGCACTTTTACCCAAGTAGTAAATTGGCATCATCATTTGGGAGAAAAATTAATAATATATATACCAGATATATAACACTATAGACCTTAAAAGAATGTATACCTGTTGACCCCCAAATTCTACTTCTATAACTCCTCCTTATGAAAATAATAAAAAATATGGAAAAGGACTTATGCAAGACTATCACAACCTTATTTGTGATAGTGGGAAAAAACTGGAAGTAACCCAAGTGTCCAACAACAGGAGGATGGCCTAAGAAATCATACTTTGTGATTATATAACCACTGTTCTGATAACATTATAGAACCAGCATAAAGGGTCTCTTTGAACTAGTTAGTAACATGAGAAAATTCCTGATATACTATTAAACAACAACAACAAAAACCCAAACAGGACATAACACTGTAGATATATTATGACCTTATTTTGGTAAAAATCACATATTTGGAGGAGACTAGAAGAAACTTCAGTAGAATGTTAACTAATTATTTCTTGGTGGTACGATTACTGATGATATAAAAAGCTTTTCCCCCTCTTCAACAGTTTTCTGTACTTTATAAATTTAGCCACAATAAACATGCACTCCATTTATAATCAGTAAAAAAATGTTTAAAAGGAAATAGAACTTTTTGCTTCCTGCAAACACTTTCTTTTTGGTTGTAAGCAGCTATCACTTAAAAAGCCAGTAACATTCAGACTCATTAATTCATGGTTTCAGATGGTGTTCTGGGCTCGGTGCAGGTCTCAGGAATACAAAGCCAGATAAAACAGAGACTACTTTCAAGGAGCTCACTGTCAGCAGGGAAAAGAACATGTGTGTGCACATCTATATCTGTATCTACAGATCTGTATCTTTGCACATTACTTGTGTCTTTATCATTTCTACTAGAGGCCCAGGGCATGAATTCATGCACGGGGGAGGGAGGTAAGTAAGAGGGGATCCGGCTGGCCTGCTCTGTTCAGGGCCAACCCTAATCGGGGACAGGGCCAAATCTGGCCGAACTCCAGGTCAAGGGGACAATTTGCATATTAGCCTTTTATTATATAGGATGTGTAATCTTCCACAGTGAAGATAAAAGTGGGTTAAGGCCCGAGTGAGGGAAGAGGTTGGGAAGTTTCACACAGTAGGTGACAGCTTCTAGGATTTTTTCCTTGGTAAATGATGACAGCCTGTGAGGTGACGCTCAAGGTCAGGTTGACTCCCTGAGCTGTGGTCGAGCCACGCACACACACCCCAAAGGCACACACCTCGGTTTTCCTTGGCCAGGTTGTCTGCCATCTCCCAGTAGTCGTAGCTGTGGAGAATGCTGTTGGTAATGCTGACGTGATTGGCTGCCATCTGGTGGATGCGCTGTGGGATGCTGACAATGGTCGAAGGGGACAGGGCGCTGGTATTGGAGAGGCTCCCCTGAGATCCCACGGAGCTGGTGGGAGAGGGATTGGGGGACATGGGGGATGGGGTTCCAGTGCTCCTGGAAGGGGAGAGCAAGAAAAGCAAGGTGGAGAGGCTGGTTCTGGTGAGGCGGGGCAGCCCCAGGGCACAGTAAGCAAAGCAGCACACTGCCCAGCATCAGGCAGTGCCTCGTTTATCACATTTACTTTGGAAAAATGAACTTACTTTCCACCGGCCCCCCATGGAGACGGGGCTTGGGCAGCTTTAGATGAATTCTGCAGGAAAAGAGAAACATTGGCAGTGAGCCATCTGCGTAGGTTTACAGAGCTGACAATAACATGCTCTCAGTGATGGCTGAGAGGAGTAATGGCTGACACTGCTGATAAAATGCAGATTCCAGGAAATGAATCTGGGAAGTCACAAATCCTAGGTTGCTGGCCCCCTCTGAAACCCAGTGGAGACAGCTGCCTGGCCTGCTGGATTCCACAATGGGCTAAAGCAAAGAGCTTCTCCTGGAGCCTGGGATTTCATGCACCAAATGCAATGTATCAAATTGAATCATAATCCAGAGGGTCTGCTGAATCCTGGGCCAGTTCAATTTTTTCACCTTAAAGTAGCTTAATTTTTCTGACAAAGAAAAAAGAGCTGACCTCCTGTCCCCTACGAGGACACCTCATGCTGAAATGTAGGGCATGTCTGCAGGAACCATTGGCATAAATTTAATGCCTGGAAATATGAGACATCAAATTGTATTATTTTAACTTATGAGGCTTGAAAGTATTTCTCTTAAAGAAAGTTCCTCTTGAATGTTTCTAAAAGAACAGATTAAAATATATTTCCTTGACCGGTAGGGTGTTCAAAAATTCTGATTTTCTGAATATTGTGACTGGGGAGGATATGTTTCCTAAGCCAGTTGGTTGCATTGGGTGTTTGCAAGAAGTTCTGCCTTGGTGAGGGAAGTTCCTAAACGTACAGACAGACCCTCTCTGAGAGCCAGCGATGCCTCTGGGACCTCCGCCCATGGCCTGTCAGAGGGTGGAGGTCTCTGTACGCTGGTGTGAGTTTCCCTCTGTCCATGGCCTGCGAGAGGGTTAAGAAGTCTCTAAATGCTGATGTGTATTTTCCTTCCAGAGACAAGAAAACAGCCTTGGCCTAGTTTCCTAGACATAAAGCATTTATTTTGGCTAAAAAAGAACTTTATGAAGTGGTGACTGAGTCTTAGACTCTAGTGGGGATGCTATCAAGATGGTAGAAATGGCCTTGCCTGTGGCCACTGCAGTTGCCTTCAAGCCTCTTCTACGACCACCAGGCCCTGTGACTGTTAAAACACGAGGGGACAAAGTCCTCTGTTCAGACTGCTCTGTACCGATAAAGCATAGCTGTTATGGACAATTTTATCAGTGTTATCTGAAGGTCTATAATCATGGAACTTTAAGGAGCTTTTAAAAAGCCCTTGGTTAAGGTTAACTAACTATCGGGAACTCCTGGAGGGGAAACTGCTTTTAAGTGTGTCCCCTGTATCGCGCACACGCTCAGGACTGGATATGTATACTAAGAACTTCTTGCATTCCTTCAAGTTCTGTTGTAACCGCTGTGGCCTATAGAGTTCAGGTTCCTTCTCAGTGAATCATTTTTCTTGACTGTAATAACTCTCATTAGTATTGCTCTTAGATTCTAACCTTCTAAAAATGACTTATCTTGACCATTAGTGCCCAAAATAAAGGGAAAGGCTTAATGTTAGCCAAGACTGTTTCCTTCTTGGCTTAGCACCTGGTTACTCATCAGTCACGACCAGGAATGAGGTGGCTTGCTGCATACAGCCCATGGACCCCAACTTAGCCTGGTCACCAGAGATAATCTCTAAGTGGGCCTGGGGATAAAGGGTCTAAAATGATGGTGGTGCATAGGTTGGTGGAGGTAGAGATGATGTAATTCCTGGTTTCTATAGACAGACAGTAAAGAGGCCCAAAATCTCAAATTAATTATTATTTCAAGTCTACATCACAAAAATACACGAGGGAAAGTGTTTTTGTTTTATTTTCCCAGTGAAAATGCTTTCATTTGCTGAGACAGATAAAAGTTCTATCTTTGTGTTTACATATTGCTATTGTACTAGTGCCTCTGAGTTCCAACAAGCCATTTCTTACCATTTAAAATGACACCATTATCAATAATTAAAGTAGCTACTGGAATTAGCTAAGATAGTGTTCGGCAAACTCATTAGTCAACAGAGCCAAATATCAACAGTACAACAATTGAAATTTCTTTTGAGAGCCAAATTTTTTAAACTTAAACTTCTTCTAACGCCACTTCTTCAAAACAGACTCGCCCAGGTCATGGTATTTTGTGGAAGAGCCACACTCAAAGGGCAAAAGAGCCGCATGTGGCTCTCCAGCCGCAGTTTGCCGACCACTGAGCTAAGATGTTCTAAGTAGTTATTTCCAAAAGGAGAAGCTCTAGGTGCACGAGGAATCTGTGTGACATACCAAACGCACTTCCTACGACTCGGAAGTGGTAACTCAATCTCCTTTCCCTTGAGGCCGTTGGAATGCCCGGGCTCCAGGCAGGGGCTCTCAAGGCCATGTCAGCCCTGTGCACCACGGACATGTCACAAATGGGTTAGTGTAGGTGTCAGAAGGCTCCTGTATTCTCCTCAAAGCAGTGAATTCTGTCCTCAAAACGTCTCTGGTAGGAAGACAACTAAATTCGGGGAATAATGTCCCCCGATTACCAGACAGTACCTTGAAATAGTCGATAAGTGCTTTTGAATACTTGACAGCATGATCCCTTTTGAGTCGAAACATCCGCCAGTACAGGAGAGCCAGGCATCGGTAACTGCAGGGAAGAAGAGAAATGAGCCTGCAAGCATGAGTGTGTCCGGTGCAAACAAGACTTTTCAAAAATCTTCTCTTTTTTGTTCTATTAATTCTCACCCGAGGATATTTTCCCACTGATTTTTAGGGAGAGTGGAAGAGAGAGGGAAAGACAGAGAGGAACACTGATGTGAAAGAAACACATTGATTGGTTGCCTCCTGCATGAGCCCTGACCAGGGCCCGGAGGTGTCAGGGTTGGGGGGTGGTAGCCTGGAACCAAGATGTGTCCTTGACTGGAGTTGAACCCGGAACCCTTTGGTCCTATCCACTGAGCCAAACCGGCTAGGGCTCAAAAATCTTATTTCAAGCACTCAATATTTATATCCTGATTGTATAACATACATACATACATACATACATGTCTATAAGTGTCTGATCTTCCTTTTGTCCAGAAGGTATACTTCAAAATTTCAAGGAGTTACTCCATAAATGCATTTTCCATCAGATCACTTCAGAATAGCTTTATTGCTTTGTTGGGGTACAGGGCTGGCCATTTCTTCTGCCGCCACTAGAGGACAGTATCTCTCCACGGAGGAGAGAGGAAGCTGCAGCTCACAGCTTTCACTGCCTAAGGGATTCAGGGCAGAGTGACCTCATTAATTTCCCTCTGGCACCCTGGTCTTCCTGAACCAGGGATGTCGCTGAAAGAATAACCATCCACCTTCTCTTACTCCTTTACCTTTAAACCATTTTACTCAATTACAATGAGTTCAAATAAAGGAACAGATAGGTGTTTTATAAACAATAAAAACTATGCTGAGAATAGTTAACATTTTATTTTACATAGTTTGTTACTTACATATTAGTAACCTCATATAATGCCAGTTATTAATCATCATTAACTTATTAACCCTAATATGAAATTTAAAGTTTGAAAAGAGTGTGGAAAGCACTTCCTGAGACATACTCTCTTTTGCTTGGTGCTTTACACTCATAATTATTGGCTAACCCAGGTGTGGTGTTGACCTGGGAGATTACCAACATATCAAATACAAGGTAACGGTCTCCTCTTAGCACATCAAACTCCAGATGATGTGATGATGCTAAACTACGTGAGGCCCTCTTTTTTGTGTATGCTGCTATTATTTATTTATTTATTTATTTATTTATTTATTTATTTATTTATTTATTTTTGAGGCTTGTCTACCGCAGATCAGGGAAGTGAACCTTTGGGGGCAAACATTTTGGATTCCTGTCACAGAAGGAACAAAGAGAGAGGTATCTTGTGATTTGGGGACGTGGGATGAGGTGTACTGAGAAGATGTCACAGGGAAATTACTATTATAATCGCATATTCATTATTAGTGTAATCGTTATAGATATAAAAACCTATTAATGTTGGTTAACATTTTACAAAGAAAGCTTTTATTATCAAAGTGTAATGAGCCACTCCTCAGTTTAATGTGTTGAGGACTTGAATGCACCATCTTCATTCACTCAGACTAATCCCAGGTGTAAAGAGATAGATGAATTATTTTGATTGCAACTTAAATGTTAAACACAAGAGAAATTACATTTGGCACAATTTACATTGAAATCATTAAAACACAAACCAAGCTGGTTTTAAAATACACACACACACACACACACGAAGAGTTATCCTTGTATACACACACACACACACACACACACACACACACACACACACACACACAGGAAGAGTTATCCTTGTATACACACACACACACACACACACACACACACACACACACACAGGAAGAGTTATCCTTGTATACACACACACACACAGGAAGAGTTATCCTTGTACACACACACACACACACACACACACACACACACACACACGAAGAGTTATCCTTGTATAACGGACCTGATGATTTTCAGTACTTGAGTGGGCACCTCATGGCTGGCACAGCAGCAAGCTATGGGTGGGCTCTCCCTGGCCACCACTGGACTTGCATTTGGCTTTGCATGTCAGAGGCACTAGAAAAACATGATGCCTTTGAGCACCTGGTTTACCAATGGCCACACACAGGTGGGGCAGGCTGTTTTAAGCCGACAGGATGCACTCACCATAACGCAGCCAGTTGTTTATCCTCTGGTGTGGCATTGGGGCCTGAGTGGGTCTTTAGTCTCATGGCATACCTAGAGGAAAAGAAAAGACAGCAAAACTAAAGAACATTAAAAATTTTTTAATTAAATTTATTGGGGAGACATTGGTTAATAAAATTATGTAAGTTTCAGGTGCACAATCCTCTAATACATCATGTGCATATTGTATTGTGTGTTCAACAACCCAAGTCAAGTCTCCTTCCATCACCACTGAATCCCACCTGTAATCACCATATTATTGTCTGTGTCTATGAGTTTCTTTTTTGCCTTATCCACCTTTTCCACCCAGCCCTGCGACACCCCCTCCCTTCTGACAGCTGCCAGTCTGTTCTCTATGAATCCATTTTTATTTAGTTTATTTATTTTGCTCATTAGATCACATGGTATTTGTCTTTCTCTGACTGGCTTATTTCACTTTAGTATAATACTCTCTAGGTCCATCCATGCTGTCACAACAGGTAAGATCTCCTTTTTTTTATGGCTAAGTAGTATTCCCTTGTGTAAACATACCATAGCTTTTTTTATCCACTCATCCTCTGATGGGCACTTGGGCTGCTACCAAATCTTGATTATTGTAAATAACAATGCATTGAATATAGGGGCACATATTCTTTCGAATTAGTGTTTCGGGTTTCTTTGAATATATTCGCAGAAGTGGAATTGCTGGGTCACAAGGAAGTTCCAGTTATAATTTTTCGGAGAAAACTCCATACTGCTTTCCATAGCGGCTGCACCAATCCGAGTTCCCACCAGCAGTGAACAAGGGTTCCCTTTTCTCCACGTTACACAATACCTGTTTGTTGATTTACTGGTGATAGCCTTTCTGACAGGAGTGAGGTCACATCTCATTGTGGTTTTAATTTGCATCTCCCTGATGATTGGTGACGCTGAGCATCTTTTCACATGTCTATTGGCCGTCTGTGTGGTCTTTTTGGAGAAGTGTTCATTCTGATGCTTTGGCCGTGGTTTAATTGGACTGGTTGCTTTTTTAGTGTTGAGTTGTCTGAGTTCTTTATAAATTTTGGAAATTAGTTCCTTCTCAGATGTATCGTTGATGACTATGTTCTCCCACTCAGTAGGTTGTCTTTTCATTTTGTGAATGGTTCCTTTTGCTGCACTAAATTTTTTTAGTTCGAAGCAGTCCAATTTGTTTACTTAATCTTTTGTTTCCCTTGCCTAAGGAGATGTCAGAAAAAATATTGCTATGAGAAATGTCTGACATTTTTACTGCCTATATTTTCTTCTAGGACTTCTATGGTTTCAAGTATTACATTTAAATTTTTACTCCATTTTGCATTTATTCTTGTGTATGGTGTAAGAAGGTGGTCTCGTTTCATTTTTTTGCACGTATTTATTCAATTTTCCCAACACCATTTATTGAATAGACTATCTTTACCCCAGTGTATGTTCTTCCTTCTTTTGTCAAATATTAATTGACCATAAAGATGTGGGTTTACTTCTGGGCTCTGCTCTTTTCCTTATGATCTATGTATCTGTTTTTATGCCAGTACCATGCTAATTTGATTACTATGGCCTTATACTCTAGTTTGATATCAGATAGCATGCTTTCTCCAACTTTGTTCTTCTTTCTCAAGATTGCTATTCTGGTCTTTTGTGATTCCATATAAATTACTGGAATATTTGTCCTAGTTCTGTGAAATATGCCACTGGTATCTTTTTTATGATTTTAAATAAATTAATGAATTTTAATATTTTAATCTTTATTGTTCAATTTATTAATTACATTGTTTCCCTTTTTTCCCCCCTATAGCTCCACTCCACCTGGTACCCATCCCATCCTCTGCCCTTACCTCTCCCCACTGTCCTCTTCCATAGGTGTATGTTTTTTGTCAAGTCTCTTGCTGCACTTCCCACACCTCTTTCTCCCCCAAAATTGTCAGTCCATTCCCTCTCTATGCCCATGATTCTGTTATATTCACCAGTTTATCCTGTTCATCAGATTATTAATTCACTTGATTTTTGTATTCATTTGTTGATAGATGTGTATTTTTTGTTCATAATTTTTATTTTTTACCTTTTTCTTCTTCCTCTTCTTAAAGAATACCTTTCAGCATTTCATATATTGGTTTGGTGGTGATGACCTCCTTTAGCTTTTTCTTATCTGCGAAGCACTTTATCTGACCTTCAATTCTGAATGATAGCTTTGCTGGGTAGAGTAATCTTGGTTGTAGATTCTTGCTATCGATCACTTTGAATATTTCTTGCCACTTCCATCTGGCCTGCATAGTTTCTGTTGAGAAATCTGCTGACAATCGTATGGGTGCTCCCTTATAGGTAACTAACTGTTTTTCTCTTGCTGCTTTTAATATTCTCTCTTTATCTTTTGCTCTTGGCATTTTAATTATGATGTGTCTTGGTGTGGTCTTCTTTGGATTCCTATAGTTTGGGATTCTGTGCACTTCTTGGACTTTTAAGTCAATTTCTTTCACCAGGTGTGGGAAGTTTTCGGTCACTGTTTCTTCAAATAGGTTTTCATTGTCTTGGTCTCTCTCTTTTTCTGGCACCCCTATAATTCGGATGTTGGTATGCTTGAGGTTGTCCCAGAGGCTCCTTACACTATCTTCAATTTTCTGGATTCTTTTTGTTTCTTGCTTTTCTGGCTGAGTGGATTTTGCTTCTTTGTATTTCAACTCTTTGACTTGATTCTTGCAGTCCTCTAGACTGCTTTTAGGTCTTTGTATAATATTTTTTATTTCAGTCAGTATATGCTTAATTTCTGGTTGGTCCCTTTTCATATCCTCGAGGTCTCATTCATATCCTCTAGGGTCTCGTTCATATCCTTGAGGGTCTTGTTCATATCCTCGAAGGTCTCATTCATATCCTTGAAGGTCTCATTAAGTTCATCAGCCTTTTTTAGGAGATTTTGAACTCTATGTCCAGAAGTTTTTTCCCCCTCCATTTCTTTCACATCTGATTTCTTTCCATGTCTCTGCATTTTGGCTGTTTCCCATTGTTGGTCGATTAGCTTTGTGTGGTAGATGTCCTACAAGGGACAGTGGCTCAGCATCCTCAGTTACCTGAGGTGGATACTCTTGGTGCAGCCCTTTATGGGTTGTACAGTCTTGTTGAAGTTAAGCCTAGATTATTGTTGTTAGCACTAGGAGGGCCAATTGGCTGTGAGGATCAGCTGTGCTCAGGTTGGACGGGTGGAGTCTCCGGGCTGAACAGGCACCCTTAATTTCCCATCAGCTCTACCCTATTTGGCACCTGAGTCTCTGTGCCTGACGGTAATGGCTGCAAGCACCTCTGAGAGAAAGCTGCTGCCTAGCTCTACCTGCTGCCGGACAATTTGGCTTCTCTTCAAATGAGTCTGCCCACCCAAAGTCTCACCCAGGGTTGTAAAACAATGCAGTCCAGTGGTTCCCTTCTTTCTTTTTTTCTCCCGAACGGGAGAGCAAGTCACGAGTCCTCTCTGCATGCTCAAGCGCTTCTGCAGTTCCCAAGTTTATGTGCCCTCTCCGCAAGCCCGCAGACCTCTGCAGCACCTGAGTTTCAGCATGCTTCCTTCTTACTGTCCAGTTTCACCTGGTATGAGTGTGGGTTCCCGGACCTCGCCTGGACCTGGGGAATCAGTGCAGTGGGATGCCTTTGTCTCCCTCCCTGTTTGAGGAAACCAGCCTGGTATCCAGCTGCCTGCCCTATCCGCTCACAAGCGCACGACTCCGAATCTCTGACTCCACATTTATCCTCAACTCTGCCCTCCGCCACTCCTCTGAGTCACAGTGTCCTATCTTTACTTTTATTTGTGGAATTTCCACTCAGTCAGCTTTCTGGTGATTCTGTGATTCTGGATGATGCTCGTTCTGTCGTTAAGTTATTGTTTTGAAATTGTTGTGTGGGGCAGCAAGATAGGTGTTTACTTGTGCTGCCATCTTGGTTCCTCGACTACCATTGGTATCTTGATAAAAATTGCATTGACTGTGTAGATTGCATCAGGTAGTATGGACATTTTAATGATGTTAATTTTTCCTATCCAATGGACATGGTGTACATTTCAACTTACTTGTATCTTCTTATAATTTTCTGAGCACAGCTCTTTTACATCCTTGGTTAAATTTGTTCCTAGGTATTTTCTGATGAAATTATAAATGGAATTTTTTTCTTAGTTGCCCTTTCTGATAATTATTGGTGTATAAAAATGCAACTGATTTCTAGGCATTTATTTTGTATCCTGCTACTTTACTTAATTCATTTATCAGTTCTAGTAGTGTTTTTGGTGTTATCTTTAGAGTTCTCTATTACCAGTGCACAGTATCATGTTATTTGCAAATAACTACAGTTTTACATTTTCTTTTCCAATTTGGATGCCTTTTAATTCTTCTTACTGTCTGGCTGCTGTGGCTAGGATTTCCAGTACTTTGTTGAATAACAGTGGTGAAAGCAGACATCCCTGTCTTCTTCCAGATCTCAAGGGAAATGCTTTTAGTTTCAGTTCATTGAGTATGATGTTGGCTGCAGATTTATTATATATGGCCTTTATTATGTTGAGTTATATTCATTCTATTCCCACTTTGATGAGAGTTTTTATCATAAATTGTTGTTGGATTTTGTTCAATGCTTTTTCTGTATCTATTTATATGATTATGTGATTTTTATCCTTCATTTTGTTTATGTGGTGTATCACGTTTATTGGTTTGTGCATATTGCACTAACCTTGCATCCTCGGAAGAAATATCATTTGATCATGCTGTATGATCTTCTTAATATATTGCTGGATCTGATTTGCTAATATTTTGTTGAGGATTTTAGCATCTATGTTCATCAGAAATATTAGCCTATCATTTTCTTTCTTTATAGTTTCCTTATTTGGTTTTGAAATTAGGAAAATGCTGGATTCAGAAAATGAGCTTGGGAGTCTTTCCTCCTTTTGAAATATTTGGGGTAGTTTGAGAATGATAGGTGTTAATTCTTCTTTGAATGTTTAGTAAAATTCAACTGTGAAGCCATTCTGTCCTGGACTTTGGTTTGTTGGGAGCTATTTGATTACTGTTTCCATTTCATTATTTGTAACTGGTCTATTTATATATATATTTTTAATTTTTCCTGATTCAGTTTTGGACAACTATGTTTCTAGAAATTTGTCCATTTCATTCAGATTGTTAAATTTGTTGGTATATACTTGTTTGAAATATTTTCTTACAATCCTTTGTATTCCTGTGGTATCAGCTGTTACTTATCCTCTTTCATTTCTGATTTTATTTATTTGGGTCCTCTTTTTTTTTCTTGATGAGTCTGATTAAGAATCTGTAAATACTGTTTATCTTTTCAAAGTTTCATGGATTTGTATATATTTTTTAGTCTCTATATCATTTATTTCCACTATGATCTTTATTATTTCCTTCCTTCCACTTAATAGTACTCTGAGTTTTTCTTGTTGTTCACATGATAATTCTTTTAGTTGTGGGGTTAGATCATTTATTTGAGTTTTATCTTATTTCTTGAGGTAGGTCTATAATGCTATATAAGCCTATAATGCTATAGGCCTACCCTATTGGGACTACTTTCACCGAGTCACATAGGTTTGGGGTTGTGTTCTCATTGTCACTTGTTTCAAGGTATCTTTTGATTTCTCCCTTGATTTCATTGTTAACCCATTCATTGTTTAGTAATATGCTGTTTAGCCTCCATATCTTTGTGTGTTTTTCAGCTTTTTTCTTGTGATTTGATTTCTAGTCTCATACCATTATGGTCAGAGTGGATGCTTGCTATGATTTCAATCTTCTTAAATTTATTGACACTTGTTTTGTGTCCTAACATGTGGTCTATACTAGAAAACAATGTATATTTCTGCTGCTTTGGGGGTGAAATGCTCTGAAGGTACCAATTAAATCCATATGGTCTAGTGTGTCATTTAAGGCCCCTGTTTCCTTTTTGATTTTCTGCCTGGAAAACACTGATGTTAATGGGATGTTAAAATCCTGTACTGTGACTGTATTACTGTGCTTCTCTTGCTTTATGTTCATCAAGATTTGCTTTATATAATTAGGTGTTCCTATGTTGGATTTTAAAAGGGTTATATCCTGTTGTTGGATAATGATCCCTTTATCATTATGTAGTGTTGTTCTTTGTCTCTTAATATAACCTTTGTTTTTAAGTCTATTTTGTCAGATATAAGTGTTGCTACCACATATTTTTTTCACTTTCATTTGCACAAAATATCTTTTTCCATCCCTTTACTTTTAAAGGGGTCTCTTTGAGATGGGTCTCTTGTACACAATACATATTGGTCTTATTTTCTTATCCATTTAGCTACCCTATATCTTCTGATTGCAGCACTTATTTATATTTAAAGTGATTATTGATAAGTATGTATTTCTTGCCATTTTATTCTTTACTAGAGGCCTGGTGCATAAATTTGTGCACCAGTGGGGTCCCTCAGCCTGGCCTGCACCCTCTCCAATCCGGGACCCTTTGAGGGATGTCCAACTGCCTGTTTAGGCCCGATCCCAACTGGTATCAGGCCTAAACAAGCAGTCAGACATCCCTCTCACAATCCAGGACTGCTGGCTCCCAACTACTCATTTGCCTGCCCTCCTGCTTGCCCCTAACCACTTCTGCCTGCCACCATGATTATCCCCTAACCACTCCCCTGCCAGCCTGATTGATGCCTAATTGCTCCCCTGCCAGCCTGTTTGCCTCTAACTGCCTTCCCCCTGCAGGCATAGTTACCCCTAACTGCCCTTCCCTGCAGGCCTGGTCACCCCTAACTGCCCTCCCCTTCAGGTCTGGGTCTCCCCCAACTGCCCTTTTCTGCAGGCCCAGTTACCCTCAACTTCCCTCCTCTGCCAGCCTGGTTACCCCTAACTGCCCTCCCCTGCAGGCTTGATCACCCCCAACTGCCCTCCCTTGCAGAACTGGTCCCTCCTAACTGCCCTCCTCTGCTGGCCATCCTGTGTCTATATGGGGGCAGGATCTTTGACCACATGGGGGCAGCCATCTTGCATGCTGGAGTGACGGTCAATCTGCATATTACTCTTTTATTAGATAGGATAGAGGCCTGGTGCACGGGTAGGAGACAGCTGACCTGCCCTGATGGGTGTCCCGGATCAGGGTAAGGGTTCCCTTGGGGCGTGGGGTGGCCTGGGCAAAGGACCTGTGTTGGTTTGCAGGCCAGCCACGCCCCCTGTTGACCCAAGCAGAGGCCCTAGTATCTGGAATTTATTTATCTTCTACAATTGAAACTTTGTAGCCTGGAGTGGAGCCAAGCCTCCTGCTCACTCCGTGGCTGCCACCATTTTTGTTGGGATTTATTTATCTTCTATAATTGAAACTTTGTAGCCTTGAGTCTTGAGTAGAGGCCTGGGCTTGCCAGTGTGTGTGGGAAGCTTGGCTTCCTCCATCATTGGGGAAAGCCAAGCCTCTCTCCTACTCACTTGTGGCCACAGTCATCTTGGTTGGAGTTAATTTGCATACTCACTCCTGATTGGCTGATGGGGGTACAGTTTGTGGGTATAGTGGAGTGATGATTAATTTGCATATTACTCTTTTATTAGATAGGATTTTATTTCTGTTTGAGGGACTTCCTCTAGCTAATCTGCAAGGTTGGGTTTTTCTTAGTCAGATAGTATATTTATTTCCTCTTCATTCCTGAAAAATAGTTTCACTGAATCTAGAATTCACTGTTTGGTAGACTTTTTCCCTTTCAGCACTAAAAAAAACATATATATATATGTTTTTTAATTTTCAGAAATGTAGTTATGATGTGTCTTCATATGCAGTTCTTAGAGTTTATCCTATTTGGGTTTTTCTCTGCTTCTTGAGTTTGTACGTTTATATCTTTTGCCAAATTTGGCAAGTTTCAGCTGTTATACCTTCAAATACTCTTCAGTCTTGCTGTCTTTCCTTCCTTCTGGGATTCCAATGATACATGCGTGGATCTTCTGTCATTGTGTTTGAGGTTCTACACATTTTTCCCCAGTCTATTTTCTTACTGATACTTAGATTGGGTAAATGCTATTTTCTGTTGATTCTATCCTCTGTCATCGCCACTGTACTACTGAGCCCATTCAGTGATATTTTTATTTCTGTTAGTTTTGGGAAGAATTATTTTACACAAGGGTATTGGACATTATCCAAAGAAGTTGAACTGGCTAAAAACAAATCATATGACAAAGGTTCTCAGTAGGGTGAACAGATGAAATTCCCTTATTGATTCATTAAAATGGGATGATAAGGATGTGCCTTTTCAGGACTCCATCATGGAAAAGAAATGTCTCTCACGCACCCCTTCATGTGCCCCCATCAGAAACTTTGTTTCTGCTCACATGACATGCTTGAACCCAGGTTGGGGAACGATGCGCACATCTAACTCTTACAGCAGGACATCGCCAGGACACTCTGAGATATTAAGTCACAGGATACATTTCCTTCCCTAACCCTCATGAATCTGCTTTTCTTTCATTAAATACTTCTGAATCATTATTGATGGAGTTAGAATTGAGATTACACTAACACGAATCAGATTTTTAAAAAAGCAGCATAGAAGTGGAGTTAAAAATGCTACTTCCTAGCTGGGTGAACTATGAATTCATATCTCCTCCACACTCAGCTTCCTTCCCACAGAAATAAGGGGTTATAGGAGCCGCCCTGCCTGGTTCATGAGGGCAAAGGAAGCAGGGGATGCAAAATCTTACATTCTTACTTTCAGAGATGAACAACGGTCCTTAGTAGCTGATACTGCAGGTTGACATTCTTCTGTGTATTCAGAGTACTCACACAAGTCCTCACTCCCCGACCTCACCCGCCCAGTGAGAAAACCAGCACATACCTGATGAGTTCTACTGTTTCTGAATACATTGTGTATGGAGATTTGGATTCCATTGGGCCCTGTTCCATTGCATTTCCACACTCAATGAATGACAAGGCTGCTTCAGCGTAGTTCAAAGCCTTTCCAAACTTTTCCACCTGTTCAACAGAGTTAACACAGTGTCTTCCCTAAGTACAGGCTTTAAACATTATTGTCACACATTCTATACACTTCATTTGAGAAATCCAACTTTTGAGTTCTAAAATCCTGTGAATGGCACTGAGTGAAAAAAATGGGGCACTTCCTCCTCTAGTTATTTTCATAAATTGCCACTATTTTTGGGTAAATGAGTGAATGGTTACAGACAGAATTGTACCAAATCCATGTACCAACTGCCAATCAGAACCACTCAGAACTTAATGGTCATTCTTCTTTCAACCCCTAGGGGCGTGGCAGCTTTATTCCCTGTTCCTCCATTCTGTGCTAAATACACAGCGAAGCTGGTAGGTGCGATTCCATATAAAACTTTTCATACTCTTCTTTGTGTACTTCAACTCTGATGATGTACAGCATAAATGTGTGCTTTTGGATTTTAAATTATGTGACATTTCCTTTTCCATGCCTTCCTTCTATTGTATATGTGTGTAGTTATTTCTTTAATAGTCAGGACCTCAGTCAGGGATGAGAGTGAGGAGAGGAGACAAAACTCAAGGCAATATTTCAGCTTAGCTAAAATGGGATACAGAGTTGATATTTAATAAAGAGTATTTTTTGGATTATAGGAGATTGTCTAAGTTGATGTTAATCTTTCCACACAATACCAAGAATGAGCTTTATATTCTTAGGCTCTATTAAATATAAATTTACACATCAAGTTCCTGGTTCCATACTTTGCTACTCTCTGTAGATAATCACATATTTTAAGTTTGAATCGCATAATCTCTCCAGTATTCATTTGTGAATCAAAACAGAATTATACAAATACTCTAATTACTAATATAAGTGTTGCCTCTAAAAAAAATTCTCATTGATAATGATGCCTTAGAAAACAGAAATGTAGAGCAAAATACTCCCTCATTAGCAAATCAAGTTTTTAAACAGCTTATAACCCTAATAGGCTATTGAATAATATTTCTTGGCAACACTTTCAGATTAAAGAAGCCATTTCATTCAGTAAGTATTTCCTGAAGCATCCAATTCTTTCTTTCCTATGTGCACTTGATACACACAAGTTCCTTCCAAAAACATATAATACAATTAGAGAGAAAAAATGTGCAGCCACAAGACAGTTCACAGCGCAAGGCAGCCTGTGAGTGACTTGAAATGGAGAGCAACGAGTCCAATGCACATGAGATGGAGGAGGGAGCAGGTGATGGGGCTGCAGAGGCAGGAGGCCTTGGGGAAGAAACCTGAAAATGTCAGTGGGAAGGAAAGGACTTGAGGAGCATGCTGAAAGTGTGAGTGTGCGGAGAGTGTGTAATTATGTGCGAGCTGTGAGCATGTGAGTATGAGGTTCTGCAAGTACACAGCCTGCTGGCTGGCATCAGCAAGGTCTGCTTAGAGGCCGGTAGGAACACAGGCTTGCTGGCTGACACTGTGTTAGGTTGGACAGGGGGACACTGAGTGAAGAATCCTAGTAACCCTGGTGATTCAGGCAGAACTTTTCATTCTGCTTTAATGTTCGCTGCTCTTCTCCAACAGCGTGCCTCAGCTTCCCAGGTGACCAGAAGCCTTCCTCAGCCTGTGGGTGCATGAGGGTAAGAACTACACCTTCTCTACTTTCTGACACTCTGGTTATGTGCCTTGCACTGTGAACCTAGCCAGTGATTGTCATACAAGTAAATATTTGACGGGCAACATCGGTAGCAGTGGGAGAGGAGTGCTGTTATGGTGTGGACATCTTCAGCACTGGGATAATACGATAAGGTCATTTGAAATGCCTTTGCCATCTCCAGCTCCCCAGCCTCAGTTATACAAGCTGGTGGGGAACCAAATCGGCATTCTCAGAGGAAAGAGTCCCTTTGGCCAAGGCCTCAATATGCAATAACTACATGATCGATTTTAGAAAAAAACACATATGTTTAAAAAAAAAGTTTCATGCCTAAACAGCTTCAAGCTTTCCAAAACAGGAGATTATTCAGGTAAGAAACATTATTTTTTATAAACATCAAGTCATGGTGATTCTAGAGGCTTATGTGCATTGTAACAGTTTCTGCTGTACAGTTTCGGAGAGGTATTCATTTTGGCAGCTACACATGAAGAACACCAGTCTTTTCTGAAAAGCGATTAGATCCTGGGACCACACCAAGGGCTGGCCAGGTTAATATGACAGAAAAATGCAAACTTAGATTTCATTTTTAAACAAAAAAAATGCTACTCACTGACTCCATTACCTCTAGTCACTATTCAAAACTTAGGACTAAAATAAAATATTCATTTCTCCAGAGCTTCCTCTCAGTCAGACATTATTGGTTAAAGTCATACTTTATTGGGCGATAAGTGCTTGATTATGTAAACATTTCTCCATTTAACAGACTCAGCCATCCTTGTAATAGATTTTATAATTACCCCAGCTACATTGTCCCAGTGATAAAGGTGCAGTACAAACATAATTTGGGAAAACACATCTTGAAAGAAAAGGGACTTACCATTGCATCTGCTTTATGCTTCATCCTCTTAGCTTCTTGCATAAAATAGTCTGCACTGCGTGGCCTAGGAGAGGATGACGCTGAATGTCACTATTGTGGAAGAGTAAGACCTGAAAACATTCCTTCCTTTTGCTCAAACCTAAATCACAACTTAAAAACTCTGCTTAATAGGGAATCAGGTATTTTTCATATTTCCAAATTACCACCTGTATGTAAAGTAACAAAATTATATTTCGCTTAAGTTAGCAATTCAAAACACAGTATATGCTGATCAACTACATTTACAGTGATTTTAACATGGCTCCCCTATGTCTGATTTGAATCAGATTTTTTATTGCATGATTAAGAAAACAAGTAAAAACTTATTTTGTGATATTTATATGAAACAATGGCTTTTTAATGTTTCATGTAAAGATTGCAAAATACTTTATAATAATTGTATGGGAGAGTATATGTATGTATTCTTATGAAAATCTGTGTCATTTATAGGTATAAAAGACAGAGTTATATGTACCTAGTAATTATTAGAGACCCTGTGCATGAAATTCATGTGTTGGGGTGTGTGTTCCCCAGCCCTGCCTGCACCCTCTCCAATCTGGGACCCCTTAGGGGATGTCTGACTGCCAGTTTAGGCTCTGAGGGATCAGGCATAAACTGGCAGTTGGACATCCCTCTAACAATCCAGGACCGCTGGCTCCTAACTGCTTGCCTGCCTGATCGCCCCTAACCACCTCTGCCTGCCTGCCTGATTGCCCCTAACCGCCTCTCCCTGACAGCCTGATTGCTACCTAACTGCTCCCTTGTCAGCCCTGATCGCCCCCAACTGCTCTCTCCTTCAGCCTGATTGCCCGAACTGCCCTCCCCTGCCAGCCTGATCGCTCCTGACTGCCTCTGCCTTGGCCCCCGACACCTTGGCTTTGTCAGGAAGGAAGTTGAACATCTGGAAGATGTCTGGCCGACCAGTCTAATTAGCACGTTACCCTTTTATTAGTATAGATTTTAAAGATTGCCAGTGAGAAATGAAAAGAGGCAATGCTGTATGATTCCATCCCAGTCATAATGAAGTTAACTGTAAAACGATGTCTACCTTGTAACAATGTAATCATGGCCTGGTTCTCTACAGCTCTGATAAGCTGGCTAGTAAATATGAACAACAGCCATGCATTATTAAAGCAACACCCCAGCCAGCACTGCTTCTGCCAGGAGATGAAGGTCCTTCATACAGAGGTTGATCCAAGTGTGCATGTAACTTCAAGTTACACTAAGGGACTCATCACACTGCACCTTTAAATGCTTAGTCTGATAGTTTTTACACATCTGCACACTTTAGGTGACATTAGCCTAAACTTTTTTGGTAACTATTTTTCTTTATGTAGTCAACTAGAGGCCTGGTGCATGAAATTCATGCACGGGGGCTGGGGGATATCCCTTAGCCGAGCCTGCACCCTCTCCAATCTGGGACCCCTCGAGGGATGTCCGACTGCCCGTTTAGGCCCGATCCCAGTAGGATCAGGCCTAAACGGGCAGTCGGACATCCTTCTCACAGTCCAGGACTGCTGGCTCCAAACTGCTCACCTGTCTGCCTCCCTGATTGCCCCTGCTTCTGCCTGCCAACCTGATCACCTGCTGACCACTACCCTGCCAGCCTAATTGATGTCTAACTGCTCCCCTGCCAGCCTATTTTCCCCCAACTTCCCTCCTTTGCCAGCCTGGTCACCCCCAACTACCCTCCCTTGCAGGCCTTGTCCCTCCCAACTGCCCTCCCTTGCTGGCCTGATCGCCCACAACTCCCTTCCTTGCAGGGCCTGGAACCTCCCAATGGCCCTCCCCTGCTGTCCATCTTGTGGTGGCCATCTTGTGTCCACATGGGGGCAGCCCTCTCGTGTGTTGGAGTGATGGTCAATCTGCAAATTACTCTTTTATTAGATAGGATAGAGGCCTGGTGCATGGGTGGGGGCCAGCTGGTTTGCCCTGAAGAGTGTCCCAGATCAGGGTGGGGGTTCCCAGGGGGTTAGGGGCGGCCTGGGTGAGGGGCCTGTGGAGGTCTGTAGGCCGGCCACACCCCTCAGCGACCCAAGTGGAGGCCCTGGGATCTGGGATTAATTTATGTTCTACAATTGTAACTTTGTAGCCTGGAGTGGAACCAAGCCTTCTGCTTACTCTGTGGCAGCAGCCATTTCTGTTTGAAACTTTGTAGCCTAGAGTGGAGGTATAGGCTGGCAACGGCAGGCTGAAACCTTGGCTTCCTCTGTTGCTAGGGAAACCCAAGCCTCTGTTCTCTCTAGCTCAGTGGCTGCCGCCATTTCTGTATCTTTTATAATTGAAACTTTGTAGCATTGAGTGGAGGCCTAGCCTGGCAATGGCAGGCAGAGAGCTTGGCTTTTTCTGTTGCCGGGGAAACCCAAGCCTTCCTCCTGCTCTCAGTGGCAGCAGCCATCTTGGTTGGGGTTTATTTGTATAATCTGCTCCTGATTGGCCAGTGAGCATGGCTGTGGGCATGGCTTGTGGGTGTAGCAAAGGTACAGTCAAATTTGCATATTACTCTTTTATTAGATAGGATAAACTTGATTTATTCATGGATAGCCAGGACTCCCCGAACGCAGTAAGACATAGGTAGTGATACGAACCATGGAATGTTTAACCTATTGTTACATGCTTATTCTGAACTGTCTTTTTCAGATTCTAATGGGTCTTTTTTCCCACTGCAATATTAGGTAGTTAGAATATGCTTTTATCCAAAAAAGTTAAAATGCTTAGAAAAACCATGAATATCATGTTGCCTAAACCACTGCAATCCAAAAATATTATCCTCATTTTAATGGTTTTAATCAATCAATCAAAGAAACAAACTGGTCATAGGTCACAAATCACTGAAGCATAAAATATTGTCAGGACTGTGGTACCACATTGGAAATATTCAACTTCAACAAAGAAATGAGGAACACAGTTACAGGGTTTCCTTAATGCATAATAAAACTTCCGTTTTGACTCATCTTCCCTTCACCATTCCTCCTGTCACTCAGGCCTGCAACTCCCATTCATCTTGGCACGTCGTCACTGGCCTGCAGGGTCCTTCACTGAAGGCCCTGGTCCTACAGACTCTGGTTTCTCCAGTTCATTTCCCAGATGCCCACACTTCTTCTATTTGAATGGCGTTAGTGGCCTTTACATGGTTGTTTTCCAAAATTCTTTGTCCCCATATTGACCTTTGAACACTTGTTGGCTGTTGGTTAGGTCTTTGATTCCAATTCTGGAATTTACATGATTTTTGTTGTTGGTTTTTAATAGACTCACTTTATTTTTTTAGAGTGATTTTAGGTAGACAGGAAGGACGAAGCACAAAGGGTCCCTGTGCATCTCCGGCCTCACACACCCACTGTCAGCATCCCTTTAGTATCAGCATCCCCCACAAGAGTGGAACATTCGTTACAATCAACGAACCTGTATCATTATCACCCAAAGCCCCTAGTGCACGCTAGGATTCACTCTTAATGTTGTATATCCTATAGGATTTGACAAGTGTTTAATGACATTTATCTGTCATTATAGTATCCTACAGAACAGTTTCACTGGCCAAAAAAATCCTCTGCATTATTGTTTGGTTTTCCCTTTGTTTCATGCGGCGAAGAAGAAAACCAAACCCCACTGCTAGCCCAAACCAGATCAGAGTCCTGAGCTTCAGATGTGGTCCCAGAGCCTATGTATTCATAAGAGAAGTCCAAGTACGTCCCTCAGTTTATCCCCTTATGAAATGCCATGGATGCTTTCTTGTAAATAAATGCTCCTTTCTTTTCTCAAGGAAACATCCACCACAGAAATCTAGGCTCCCAGCACCTCTCCTGGGTTACAGTTTCACTCCCCTCCAGCCTATCCTGGACTTTAGTCCTGATCAATATTTGTAAAATATGGCTTTCCTTACCTCACCAGCCTGTCACAGACCTACACCCTTTCTCCAGTGTTCAGCACATCTCAGCTCAGGCCCCCAGTAATCTCACTGCTCTGCCACTTACTCACCAAGGCCTCCAACCACAGGGGTCTTCTCCTCACTGTCTTATTACCACATCATCCCTGTCTCAGAAGCTCTGCTCACACTTTTTCTCCTTTCTGGAATATTCTCCTCTCTGCTCCTTCACTGAGTACTACTATGAGACAAATATCACCCATCTCTCAGATTTTACTGCCATGAGGCCTTCTTGGTTACTTTGGTCCATTCTCACGTCTTTCTTTCCTAATCTGGGGCACTACCTCTTGTTTACACTACGCTTCTGGGCATTCAGTTATCTTCTGAGCTGCACTGGGCTATACAGTCATTGCGTTCACAAAGCTTGGCAGCTGGTACACTTCAGTAGGGACTACTCCGTGGCCTCTTTGATCCTTTCTACCCTGCAGTTTTAGGCACATGGGAGAAGGAAAATGAATTCCCCTGGAATAGCACTGAATTCATTTTGTGCTAGAAGAAAGTGGTGGCTTCTGATTGCAGCAACATAGCCAATGAGCCAGAGAATGTCTCCATGGTAACCTGAAATTCTCTACATCATTATCTGCTTTACACTCCAGTATATGAGTTTGGTCATTTTTTCCTTCCCATTTGGTAGGTCTTGTTGCTAACAGATCATCATTTCAAATGCATTTCGTTTTCATGAAAGGATTCTCTTGATAATAACCTAAGACGTCTCAGTTTTTACAAGCCTTCTACATTACCCTTTTGGATGGCAGTGCCTCCTGATTCCTATTATGGGGTCCTCCATCAATGCTGTTTTATCTACAGCATATGAATGTATTTTTAAACCTGATGTGAAGCCTGAGTCACAAACCCTCATAATAGTGGACGTGGATAAGTAGCACATCTAATGTTCTGACTGTATCACCACAGTAACCTGAGTTGCTGGAAATGCACCATCCAGAGGCCACTTATGAACACATTAGAATTCTCGTCTTTGCATAGAATGGAGGGCTCATTACATTGATTCACTGAAGATGGCCAGAAATTGGCCCATTTTTCTCCTTTTAGGTGATTTCCGGTGCCAGGCTCCTACACCAGATCATTATGGAGACAAAGGAACCAATGGGATGTCACTGAAATTGTCCAGTGGAGGATGCTTGCTGTCACCAGGCATGGCTCCACCTGCAATGCTCAAGTCAGCAGGAAAGTGAAATTGTTGTTACTATTGTGGCAGTTACAGGACATGATATGGTAAAGGCACTAAGACGAAACCTAATTATCTCAGTGTTCAGACAGATTTATCATCTAATCTATTTTTTTTAACATGGAAAACCTGAAGATTTTGTTTTTCATTTAGATAATAACATTATTCACATTGTTTGTCAGTGATGGTATTTTTTGAGGATACAGGAGCAAGCCTAATGAAAGTTCAATTAAACATCATCCATGCAATTATGTAGCTTGGGCTCTACAGAAATGGGCCTTGAGTGACCTAAATAGGCAATGCTTAGCTGCATATATCTTTGTCATAAGAGGTCTCAGCAGCAAAAATAATCTGAGCACTTGATTCACAAGAATGCTGCTTTCCTTTTCATTTCCTCCCTTCGCCCTCCCACCTACCAGCATGCGCCTGTGTTCTAAGCACTGGTCTGAGCTGCCCCAATATTTCTCTGGCCCCGGAGGATTACAGCAACCTTGTCCTTTGTTCTCCTTCGTGGTGGAGATGGAGTTGAATGGGTTCCCAGGGAGAGGCTGGCAGACTGCTTCCTGACATTCCTGCTTCTGGGAAGGAGCCCCAGCAGAGCCAGCCTGTTCTGTGAAAGCTGGCAGGGAGGAGCACGGCTGTTTGAATAAACAGGTGCCTTGGCACAGCAGAAATCGGAGTAATTTTCTTGGGGAAGTTGAAATCCAAATCAGACAAATAGGCAACCGCCTGCCAAATGGATTCATCACCTGACATGACATCCTGTCAGCTGCCATTTGATAACCCCAGACCGTCCCAGTGTCCCGAGCTTTGCTGCACTTTCTTCACAAAGAAGAATGTGTAGGAAGTTGCCAGATGGGAGAGGGTGGGAGGCTGGGTGAAAAAGGTGAAGGTATTAGAAGTGCAAATTGGTAGTTACAGAATAGTCAAGGATATAAAAGCACAGTATAGGGAATACAATCATAGGATATAAAAGCACAGTATAGGGAATACAATCAATAATATTGCAATAACTATGTATGGTGCAGGTGGGTACTTAAACTATTGGTGGGTCATTTTGTAAATTACGTAAATGTCTCCCTACTGTGCTGTGCACCTGAGACTAACATTGAGTGTGCGCTGCAATGGAAACAGGGCAGTGAAGGGATGGTTTGGATGTGCTGAGTGACGCCATTGTGGAGGTCTTGCAGGGCCCGCCCCTCCAGCGTTGGCTTTGCAGGTGGCCTGCACCTGGGAAGCAAGGATTCACCTGCAGCTAGTGTTCTCTAACCATGGTGTTGGCTGGGAACTGAGGCCCTGGGCCCCAGCTTCTCAGAAGCACCAGCGACCAGTCATGTGCCTCTCACAGGTCTTGGTTGTGCAGATGACTGTGATGTCATGGCCATGCACAGAAAACAGCGCGCAATTTCCAGGACCAGGCAGAGCAGCAGGTTTGTCATTCCATCAAAGGCAACTTTCTAGTGAAATGGAAACTCAACAATTTGATTGTGTTCTCTGGGTGTGACATCTTATATAATTAAAGCCTAATATGCTAAGTGTCTGGTTGTCCCATCCTTCATTCAACCAATCAAAGCATAATATGCTAATGATATGCTAAGGCCACTCAGATGCTCACTATGATGTACACTGACCACCAGGGGCAGATGTTGGCACTAGTAGGTTAGCTTGCTGCTGGGGTCCGGCAGATCAGGACTGAGCAAGATGGGCCCAATATGTCCTGAAGCCCTCCTGCAGTCCTTCCCCAGCTGGCCAACCTCCTTCGCTCCCTGCCCAGCCCTGATCATGCACTGGTGGAGTCCCTCTGCCTGGCCTGCACCCTCTCGCCATCTGGGATCCCTTGGGGGATGTCAGAGAGCTGGTTTCGGCCCAATCCCACAGGCCAGAAGGAGGAATCCCACTGGTGAATGAATTTGTGCACTGGGCCTCTAGCTTAAAATAAAATATGACAAAACCCTTTACTCCCTGCCCAGGTAGTTCAGTTGTTCTAGTGTTGTCCCACTATATCAAGGTTTTGGGTTTGACTTCCCATCAGGGCACATAGAGGAATCAACCAACGAATGCACCAATAAGTGGCACAACAAACTGACGTTTCTCTCTCTTATAAACAAAACCCTCAAAATAATCAGAGAGGTAAGACTTCAAAGAGGGAAATCTAAATTCTTTGTCACCACTCACCCCAAACCTAAGTCTCTTTTTTGGCTAGAACAAAATAAGGACGTGGTTGAGAGGCAGGAATCCATGGTGGAAAAAATCCCATATGAAGAACAGAAAGGCATACTGATCAAAAAGGTCGGTCCAGCTTTGAAGGGAAGGGGAGCCCCTCAGGCAAAGAGCAAGGTCACAGCAAGCCCTCAACGGGGGCACCATGGAATGTCACCACCTACCCAAGGATGACAGTTGGCGTCCTTTGACCCAATCATGCTGCGTGAAACATGCCCTTTTATATACAGGAATCTTCCCATCCTCTGTAAGATTAAAATCCTTCCAGCCCTGAGGCTGTAGGGCAGAAGGACATTACAAATGCCAAGTCCCCTTCCTTCCTCACCAGGCACATTTCACATGCCCTGGCCTCCAGCGCCCTGTGGCTGAGGGCATCTGTTCTCCACATTGGAAGGCTGGAGGAGCTGGGCTCCTGTTGTTGGTGCCACGGGACAGATGGGGTGTTTGGCTGAATGTGATGATCGTGACTGACTTGCTAGTGAAATGTGCGCAAGAGACAGCCCATCCTTCTGGGAGCAGCAGGCGCCTGGCACTGGGGTCCCTGGCTGCCAACGCAGCAATATGGCCTCTGGGAACAAGGCTGCTTCTCCAGCCGAGCATTTCACCCCTTAGCTCTGCCCAGGACTCCTGTGCTGAGGCCTCGGACACAGTTGTGCTCCCTCGATTTTCCCTGGCCGAGAACCCCGTCACTGATTCTGACACCACGCCATTTATAGCTCCTGGCTCCGCACCGATGAGATCAGCTTCTAGGCGCTGAGTGGAATGCAATGCTGTCACTCGGTGACATAAATTCTTTTGATTTTTTTTTTAAAAACAAAAGCTTGGTAATCACACTAGTGTCACCTCAAGCCCGTGGCTGTCAAGTCGTGATGTCAGCCGGCGAGGTGCGGCCACACTCCGCCAACCTGCACCTGCGGTTTTCGCAGAACAAACTGACCTGGATCACATTTTAAAAATCATGTTATTCTGATCAGTTCCTTCTGAGATACACACGGGTGCTTGCTTAACTGCTAACAGAGAGAGGGACCGGGAAGCCCGATGATTCAAATGCACCGGCATCTAGATCCCTGACACTCATGAGAAAAGGAAGATGCAGGCGCTACCCCTGAGAATGTCACTCTAATCCAGCGGGGTTCATCCCACACTTGTCATGGGCACCCAGTGGATTCAGCTGCTGTCTCAACCCGCATGTTTATCCAGCCATTAATGAGTATTTATAATACAAAAGGATGAGTTTACTTTTTTAAAAAGTTCCATGATGCGACTTTAAGAATTAAGTGACAGCTTAGCATCTATTACTTTTTGGATCACTATAATGGATTTCCATCAACTTGACGTGATTTCAGTGCTAACCTCTTGCTCTTCCGTTGGCCTTTTTCAGTCGTTCCACTACTTGTTTTTTATTTATTTATTTATTATTATTTATCTTATTGTTTAAGGTATTACATATAGTAGTACATATGTCTCCTCCCCCCTCTGACTTCCCCCTTGCCTCCTCTACCCCCCAGCACATGCCCTCACCTGCCCTCCCCCCCTCAAGTGTCTGCTTGTTGACACTGAGTGAAAAGCCAGGAGCGACAACCCTGGAGTCAGATCGCATCTGTGGGGGAGGCTGCCGGTAGTGGAGCTGTGGGGAGCAGGAGGCTCAAGTTTGTGGTCCCAGACACCTTTCTGGGGAGGCCACCATGTGCCTCCTGCTCCCCTGAATTAATAACTGAGCGGTAACTACATAATCGTGTATTCTAGCTCCTTCCTGCCACTGTACCTGGCCCTTGGCAAGCTCTCAGCACATACCCATGGGACCTGGGAGACATTTTACACAATCTTAGATGACTTCCTTGCCCAGTGATCCCTTAAGAGACAATCTCTTATTGTTTCAAGGGAGACATAATGCTAATTTCTACTTTTCAAGCTTGACAAATCTGCCCAGGACTTTCTTAATTCAGTGGTGGGTGGATGGTTGAGGTGCATGTTTATTTCACTGCTATGGGTTTCAAATCCACAAGGCGACTGGAACACATCGCTCTCTCCCGATGATGGATATGTAAGAGTGCTTTTTTATTCTATTATATCTATCTCCATAAAAGGAGAAACAGTTTTATTGTGGCTGTCAGCCCCCAAAATTAGACATATTGCTAATAGGAAGACCCATGACAACACCTCATGGTTGATATACATGGTGACAAAATTATATTAGTTGCAGCCCCAATAGACTGAGAAACATTTTCTTGTATAAGCAGTTCAAGGAACTGCAGATCTAAGTACAATTACTTTGTTGTTGCTGTGTCTGACTTAGCTTTCTGGTCCATACGTTAGAAAATTCCTTACATTTTCATTTCCTGTGTGTGTGTGTGTGTGTGTGTGTGTGTGTGTGTGAATACCATGCCCTTAACATTAGCTGTCGGAAAGGTTTGATTTGGGCATCTCAGTGTTTGATCCTGTTGTTATATTATGACTTCCAAATGCAAATTTCCATGTGGTAATTAAACACAATTCTAATCTCCTGTTTTTACAAATGGTTAAAGCTCATGTGAACAATTTATACCACTGAACCCTAATTATATATGACCAACTGATTGTATACACATTACATGTCCACTACCTAGGGGATTAATGATAAGAGAAAAATACTGCAATGTCTTAGATTAAATTACAGTGGTAGAGAGTGAGATAAGAGTGACCTAAGCAATTAGTAGCTGTGGGCCAACTAACAATAGTCTGTTCACATTCCTGAATGGTTGTTGGAGATTTGCTTCAACTTCTATAGGGAACAAAGATGCCACTGCATCCTGTTCATGCATGAACTTTCATGACTGCTGTCCGTCAGTGATCAAAATTAGTAAATCATCTTTACACACTGTGAACCCAGCCTTAGCCTAGAACTGTCACTGCTGTACCGTTGCCTGGTCCCGCTCTGTAACAAATGTAAATTCTTTCAAAACAACTTACATCTTTCTTCCCCAAAGCTTGGGTACAGAAGATTGGGTCTACTTCCCCACAGCCCTGCTCCTGGTGGGTGGGAGCGTACACCCCAGGACCTGGTCCCTTTCTGGCAGCATTTGGCTCAATAACCCCTTTCTTTCAGAAAATCTTTGGCAGATTGTCCCCTTTATCATTATAAAATGTCTATCTTTGCCACTTGTTCCTTTCTTTATTTTGAGATCTATTTTGACAGGTAAAAGTATGGCTACACCACTTTTCTCTGGGTGTCATTTGCTTGGAGAATCATTTCCCGCCCTTTCACTTTGAGTCTTATTTGTCCTTGCAGCTGAGATGTGTCTCCAGAAGGCAGCACACAGTTGGGTTTTGTTTTTGATTCAATCCACTACTTTATGTCTTTTTAATGCAACCCACATAAAAATCCCAATGTCATTTTTTTTAAAGAAATAGAACAAGAAGTCATTAGATTTGTATGGAACCACAAAAGACTCCGAATAGCCAAAGCAATCCTGAGAACAAAGAACAAATCCAGAGATGTCACACTCCCTGACAAGATTATAAAACAAATTCAAATTATAAAATTATAAATTCAGATTATAAAACAAAGCAGCAATAATCAAAACAGCATGGTATTCTCAGAAAAACAAACATACAGATTAATGGAGCAGAATTGAGAACCTAGAAATAAACCCCATATATACGGGCAAATAATTTTCGATAAAGGAGCCAATATTTATAATGGAGAGAAGAAAGCCTCTTTAATAAATGATGCTGGAAAAATTGAAAAGACACATGCACAGGAATAAAACTAGATTGCCATTTGTCACCATCGGTAAAAATGAACTCAAAATGGGTCAAAGACCAAAATGTAAGACCTGAAACAATAAGTTACATAGAAGAAAACATAAGTGCTAAACTTATGGACCTTGGTCTTAGTGAAAATGTTATGAATTTGACCCCAAAGCAAGAGAATTAAAGGCAAAAATAAATGAAAGGGACTACCTCAAATTATAAATTCAAAAGAAACCATAACCAAGACAAAAAAAAAAGGGCAAAGAACACCTCTTATAAGAGGTGAACATCCAAAATATGTAAAGAACTCATATACCTCAAAAACAAAAACAAAAAATCCAATTAAAAAATGGGCAGAGGATGGGAACAGACACTTCTGCCAAGGACATACAGGTGGCCACAGGTGTACGAAAACAGGCTCAACTTCACTAGCTATTAGGGAAATATAAATCAAAACCAAAATGAGATATCACCTCACACCTGTTTGAATGGTTATTGTCAACAAGATAAATAGTAACAAGTGCTGGAGAGGTTGGGGAGGAAAGGAACCCTCATTTTCTACTGGTGGGAATGTAGATGGTACATCCACTATGAAAAACAGTATGGGAGTTCCCTAAACAATTAAGAATATAGTTACCATATGACTCAGCAATCCCTCTTCCGAAATATTTGAAAACATTAATTCATAAATATATATTTACTCCTATATTCATTGCAGCATTATTCACGGTGGCCAAAACATGGAAACATCCAAAGTGGCTTTTGATAGATGACTGGATAAAGAAGATGTGGTACATACTAGTATATACAATGGAATGCAACTCAGCCATAAGAAGATAAAATATTGTCATTTGCGACCACATGGATGAATCTTGAGAATATCATGCTAAGCAAAATAAGACAGAAAAAGTCAATAACTGTATTATTTCACTCACACGGGGGATATAAAACTGAAAACAACAAACAAAAACTCACACACAGAGACAACTTTATGGTGGTTACTAGAGGGGTAGGGCATTGTGGGGAGGTAGAACAGTGTAAAGAAAGTCAAATATGTGGTGACTTGACTTTGGGTGGTGAACACATAATGCAATATATAGATGATCTATTATAGAAATGTACACTTGAAACCTCAAAGAGTTCACTAGCCAATATCACGCCAATAAATTAAATTAAAAAAAGGAAAATCTTTGAAATTTTTTTTTGTTTAATGAAGATTACCTCCCTTGCTGCTTTGGGCAGTGGAGAAAATGAGGAGGTTGTGAGGGCAAAGAGGGGAGTGTGCATGGAGCTGAGTGCAGCTATAGCAGCCAAGGGAAGAGAAAAATACATATCCTCCTGGGCCACCCTGATATGTTTTTGTAAATTCTCATCTGAGAGAGGAAGGGAAGGGGGAAGGGAGTGAGGGGAAGAGGAAGGAAAAAGGGAGGGAGGTAGAGAGAGAAACATTGATTGGTTATCTTTCCTATATGCCAACCAGAAATCAAACCTGCAACCCAAGTACGTTCCCTGACTGAGAATTGGACCTGAAACAATCTTTCTGTGCACAGGATGATGCTCAAGCAATTGAGCCCCTCTGCAGGGCATCCTGGACCACATAGCCTTTCATATATCCAACTGGTGGACCAGTACACAAAATTCATGCATGGGGGTAGGTGCGTGGGTGTTCCTTAGCCCAACCTGCACCCTCTCCAATCTAAGATTGGAGAGGGATGTCCCTCGAAGGATGTTCTACTGACAGTTTACAGGGATCTGGCTTAAACTGGCAGTCAGACATCCTTCTCACAATCCGGGACTGCTGGTTCCAGCCACTCACCTGCCTGCCTGCCTGATTGCCCCTAACCACTCTGCATGCTAGCCTGATAGCCCCCACATGCCCCCCTTGCCAACCTGTTCACCCCCAACTGCCCCCGCCCCCATGCCAGCCTGCTCACCCCCAACTGGCCTCCTGCTTGCCCCTACATTACCTCCCCATTGGTCTTATTACTCCCAAATACCCTCCCATACTGGCCTGTTCACTCCAAACTGCCCCCCTGCTGTCCTGATCACCTCCAACTAAACCCCACTGATGACCTGCTCACCCCCAACTGGCCCCCTGCTGGTCTGCTTACCCCTAATGGCCCTGGCTGTCCCATCCTGCCCTGATCACCCCCTGGTGACCCAAGGTCCCAACCCCCCCGCTTTTCTTTTTCTTTTCACTTTTTTTTTACAGTGCCTCATTGAGCTGAGGCCAGAGCAGGTTGGAAGCAAATATCTAAGATTTATTTGTCTTCTATAATTGAAACTTTGTAGTCTTGAGCAGAGGCCAGGGCCGGCCAGGATGGGTGGGAAGCTTGGCTTCCTCCATTGCCAGGGCAACACAAGCCTCCTGCTTGCTCTAGCTCTGTGGCTGGTTGCCATCTTGGTTGGGTTAATTTGCATACTCACGCCTGATTGGATGGTGGGCAGGGCTTGTGGGCATAGCATAGTGATGGTTAATTTGCATGTTTCTCTTTTTTAAAATTTAATTTTATTTTTTATCTTTATTGTTCAGTTTATTAATTACATTGTTTCCCTTTTCCCCCCTATAGCTCCCCTCCACCCAGTACCCATCCCACCCTCCACCCTCACCCACCCCCGACTGTCCTCTCCCATAGTTGCATGATTTTTGTCCAGTCTCTTGTTGCACTTCCCAATTCTCCCCAAGAATTGTCAGTCCATTCCCTCTCTATGTCCATGATTCTGTTACATTCACCAGTTTATCCTGTTCATCAGATTATTAATTCACTTGATTTTTAGATTCATTTGTTGATAGATGTGTATTTGTTGTTCATAATTTATACTTTTATCTTTTTCTTCTTCCTCTTCTTAAAGAATATCTTTCAGCATTTCATATAATATTGGTTTGGTGGTGATGAACTCTGTTAGCTTTTTCTTATCTACTAAGCACTTTATCTGACCTTCAATTCTGAATGATAGCTTTGCTGGATAGAGTAATCTTGGTTGTAGATTCTTGCTATTCATCACTTTGAATATTTCTTGCCATTCCCATCTGGCCTGCATAGTTTCTGTTGAGAAATCAGCTGACAATCGTATGGGTGCTCCCTTATAGGTAACTAACTGTTTTTCTCTTGCTGCTTTTAATATTCTCTCTTTATCTTGTGCTCTTGGCATTTTAATTATGATGTGCCTTGGTGTGGTCCTCTTAGGGTTCCTATATATTGGGGTTCGGTGCACTGCTTGGACTCCTAAGTCAGTTTCTTTCACCAGGTGGGGGAGGTTTTTGGTCACTATTTCTTCAAATAGGTTTTCATTGTCTTGCTCTCTCTCTTTTTCTGGCACCCCTATAATTCGGATGTTGGTATGCTTGAGGTTGTCCCAGAGGCCCCTTACACTATCTTCAATTTTCTGGATTCTTTTGGTTTCTTGCTTTTTCAGCTGAGTGGATTTTACCTCTTTGTATTTCAAATCTTTAACTTGGTTCTTGGGGTGCTCTATAGTACTTTTAGGTCTTTGTATAATATTTTTTATTTCAGTCTGTGTATGCTTAATTTCTAGTTGGTCCTTTTTCATATTCTTGAGAGTCTTGTTCATATCCTTGTAGGTCTTGTTCATTTCCTTGTAGGACTCATTCATTTCCACGTTGGTCTTGTTCATTTCCTCGCAGGTCTTGTTCAGTTCCTGGTAGGTCTTGTTCATTTCCTTGTAGGTCTTGTTTATTTCCTTATAGGTCTCGACCTTTTCTGTGAGCCTCTTGAAAAGCCCTATAACCGTGGTTTTGAATCCCATATCCAGTCATTTTTTTTCTTCCATTTCTTTCACATCTGATTTCTTCCCATGTCTCTGCATGGTGGCTGCTTCCCTGAGTTGGTCAATTAGCTTTGTGTGGTAGATGTCCTACAAGGGACAGTGGCTCAGCCTCCCCAGTTACCTGAGGTGGATATGGCTTAGACAGTCTTGTTGAAGTTAAGCCCAGGTTAATTGTGGTTAGCACTTGAAGGGGTTGACCTCCAGGCCAATTGTCTGTGATGTTCAGCTGTGCTCAGGTTGGATGGGCGGAGTCTCTGGGCCAGGCAGACAGCGTCATCTCTGCCCTATGCGGCCCCAGGGTCTCTGAGAGAGAGCCGCTGCTGAGCTCCACCGGCTGCCGGAGAATTCAGCCTCTCCCCAAATGAATCTGCACACCCAAAGTCTCACCCAGGGTCGCAAAACAATGCAGTCTGACAGTTTCCCGAATGAAAGAGCAAGTCAGGAGTGCTCTCTGTACGGTCTCGCAGCTGCGTTGTTCCCAATCTCACGCGCACTCTGCACAAGCTTGTCTTCTCTACAAGCCCGCCGACCCCTGCAGCACCTGAGCTTCAGGGTAAAAACTGGACAGATAATTGACTGTACATCTGATCAAGCCACACCTGCAGCCACGCCCACCAGCCAATCAGGAGCAAATGATGCAACTGAACCCCAACCAAGATGGCTGCCACCATTGAGAGCAGGAGGGAGTGCTTGATCAGAGGTACAGTCAATTATCTGTCCAGTTTTTATCCCGTATGATAGTGGGTTTCCTGGACTTTGCCAGTGCTGGAGAATCAGTCCAGTGGGACGTCTTTGTATCCCCCGTTCAAGAAAACTGGCTGGTTTTCAGCTGCCCGCCCTATCCGCTGGCACGTGCACTCCTCCAAACCTCTGACTCTGCACATATCTTCAACACTGTCCGCCGCTGCTCCTCTGAGTCACAGTGTCTTATCTTCACTTTTATTTGTGGAATTTTCACTTAGCCAGCTTTCCGGTGATTCTGGATGGTGTTTGTTCTTTTGTTAAGTTGTAGTTTTGAAATTGCTGTGTATGGCAGCAAGATAGTTTTTTACCTATGCCGCCATCTTGGTTCCTCTGCATGTTTCTCTTTTATTAGTGTAGACTAGAGGCTGGTGCACAAAATTCGTGCCCGGAGTGGAGTGTCCCTCAGCTCAGCCTGCACCCTCTCCAATCAGGGACCCTGTGAGGTGTGTCTGTTAACTGCTTCTGCCTGCCAGCCTGATCACCTCCTAACCACTACCCTGTCAGCTTAATTGATGTCTAACTTCTCCCCTGCCAGACTATTTGCCCCCACCTTCCCTCCTCTGCTGGCCTGGTCACCCCTAACTGCTCTCCCTTTTAGGCTTGATCACCCCCAATTGCCCTTCCTTGCAGGTTTGGTCCCTCCCAACTGCCCTCCCTGCTGGCCTGATGCCCCACAACTGCCCTCTCTTGCAGGCCTAGAACCTCCCACTGTCCTCTCCTACTGGCCATCTTGTGGTAGCCATCTTGTGTCCACATGGGGGCAGGATCTTTGACCACATGGGGGCATCCCTCTTGTGTGTTGGAGTGATAGTCAATATACGTATTACTCTTTTATTAGATAGGATAGTGTCCTGGTACATGGGTGGGGACCAGCTGGTTTGCCCCGAAAGGTGTCCTGGGTCAGGGTGGGGGTTTCCTGGGGGTGTGGGGTGGACTGGGTAAGGGGATTATGGTTTTGTAGCCCAGCCACGCCCTCCAGCGACCCAAATGGAGGCCCTGGGATCTGGGATTAATTTATGTTCTACACTTGAAACTTTGTAGCCTGGAGCGGAGCCAAGCTGTCTGCTTGCTCCATGGTGTTAGCCATTTCTGTTTCAAACTTTGTAGCTTAGAGTGGAGGCCTAGGCTAGGGCTGAAGAAGTTTGGCTTCCTCCATTGCCCCAGAAACCCTAGCCTCTTCTCTCTCCAGTTCTGTGACTGCTGCCATTTCTGTTGGGATTATGTATTTTCTATAATTGAAACTTTGTAGCTTTGAGTGGAGGCCTAGGCTGGCAATGGCAGGCGGAAAGGTTGGCTTCCTCCATTGCCAGAGAAACCCAAACCTCCCTCCTGCTCTCAATGGCGGCAGCCATCTTGGTTGGGGTTTATTTGCATCATTTGCTCCTGATTGGCTGGTGGGCGTGGCTTGATCAGAGGTACAGTCAATTTGCATATTACTCTCTTATTAGATAGGATGATCTTGGAATCTGTTCTGTCAATGGAACTAACAACAAATGCAGATTCTTTTTTTATCCCCAAATTCTGGGGTTCTTGGAGGACAGGTGTCAGGACTATCACTTCTATGATAAGGATGCTGAGACTTGAGAACATTTAGCACCCTTTAATTTTCTGACTTTGGTGGGGTCAGTGGTTTAGTGTCTGTCCCCTGGGCTGAATTGTAGGCAATCTGGCCTGAGGGCGGATCTCTCATTATCACAGGCGGCTGCAGCCTGGTTAATGTGGTGCCTCACACAGAGATGGACTGGTGCCTGGTGCACAGCTGCGTTGCAAACAGGCATCAAGCCAAACTCTCGAAACTATCTCTTCTGCTTTCCAGGCTTGTCCTTGACACATATTTTTTCCCTAAGAGCCGAAGTAATTTTCATAATTTCTTATTTGTCACTTTCAGCATCTCAAGAGCATTCCAGGATGTTACCTTTAGTCATCTGCTTCTTTTGTTTCTCCTTCTTTTAAATTGCTGCTGGGAAAGGAGGTAATACTTGGGTTTTAGTGCAGGATGGAGAGACCATGACAGGATATTTTTCCTGTATAAGAACTGTTTATACTGGTGTAAAGAATATAGCATTTTATTTTATTTTTTAATCCTCCCCTGAGGATATTTTCCCATTGACTTTTAGAGAGAATGGAAGGGAAGGGGGAGAGACACAGAGAGAAAAACGTAGATGTGAGAGAGACGCACCGACTGGCTGCCTCCCCCGTGCCTCCCGACCGGGGCCAGGGAATGGGTCTCCAACCGAGGTACATGCCCTGGATCAGATTCAAACCCAGGACCCTTCAGTCCACGGTCTGACACTTTATCCACTGAGCCAAACTGACTAGGGCAAGAACACAGCATTTCAGAGGAAAGGGCTTTGCCTGTTTGTCAAAACAGAACCGCTTCTCTTCAGTAGCATCCAACCGCCAGCAGTTGCGAGCACAAAAGGCTCGCTGATGCCCTTTGCCTTCCTTTCGAACATCCTGGCTGCAGCCCCGCGTGTGGTGGTTTTGGCTGTTCCAGAGTCCTCCCCAGGCCCCGAGGGCACTCAAGTTTAGCTGCACGTCCCTCTGAGAGGACACTTGCCTGATAGGCCGAAACAGGAATGGCCACTGTAGCCCAGATGCACATTCCCTTCCCCTGCGGGACTGCCCTTTCCCGCTGGCCCTCTCCGTGGCCGCAGAGTCCACACTTACATGTCGTCGAAGACAAGTTTCTGCCTCTTGCAGTCCCGGTGGACGCTGGAGCCTGGGGACCACGGCTCCGTCTGTGGCCGTGGCTTGTGGAGAACATTTTCCAAGTTGTGGTGAGCTGCTTTCTAAAAACAAACAACATGCCAGTTCTGAGCAACCGATCACACAGAATATCCTGTGTTCTGGACTCTATGTTAGAATCAGTGGTGCTTTCGTCTAAATAAAGAAAAAGAAATATGTGCATTCCAGTTCTCAGTAGGGGCTTTCAGATATAGGGTGGGGCAAAAATAGGTCTACAGTTGTTCTATGAACAAAAGACATGCAGGTTATGATTATAATAATGCAAGAATAAGCTTTGTGTTTTGCACACCCACAACTGTAAACCCACATTTGCTGTGCAGTGTCATCTCACAACAGTGTCATCAGGGAAGGCGTGGCTGGCCTCTCAGACCCGAGCACTGCGGTTTGGTGAGGGCAAGTGACAGTCCGACTCCCATGCTATGATGGAGGCCCAGGACTAGCACTCGCCCTGCTCTCCTCCATTGGCTAGACGTGTGGTTCTCCATGTTGACTCTGCACGAGGCTCAGTCAGTGCACAGCAGTGCACAGACCACGGGCCCCACCTCCAGAGCCTCTGGGTCCGTGGGTCCGGGACGGGCCTGAGAGCGCATTTCTAACAAGCCCCCATGCTGCTGACCGCTGAGCTGTAACCCACAATCCTCCTCAAAAGATTACAAACTACAAGTAGACTGCCTCTTATTTTCTGTCTGTTAAGATTAGGAAAAGCCAGAGGGAATTACTAGAAATTATTTAAAAGATATTTTTAAAGGGAACACTATTGATTTATGGAAAAATTAAAAAAATATAACTCTTGGGGATACAAGTATTTATAGAGCATTCACTGTGTGCACGACACTTGGATCAGAAGACAACTAACTTTGGTTATAAAATTAAAATCAATTCCTCTGAAGTAATTGAAATAGAAGGCAGCCCGGTCAGTGTGGCTCAGTGGCTGAGCATTGACTTAGGAACCAGGAGGTCACAGTTTGATTCCTGGTCAGGGCACATGCCTCGGTTGCGGGCTCGATCCCCAATAGAGGGTGTGCAGGAGGCAGCTGATCAGTGATTCTCTTTTTGATGTTTCTCTCTCCCTTCCTCTCTGAAATCAATTAAAAATATTAAAAAAAATAACAGAGTGAAAGAAACAATAAAGCGCAGGCCAATGCTTCTTTCAGTACGGACCGATTCTGCGTGCGAGCCGGCCTCCTCGCTGTGAGAGCCCCGGCAGTTCCTTCCTGCAGGCGCAGTGGCACTGCGGTGTGTGGCTCCTGCCTAAGTCGCTCTTCCCAGCTGGACGGGAGGTTTCACACAGGCTCAGATGGAATCTGCTAGATTGTCGTTGCGTCTCTACTGCTTGGCACAGTGCTTGGCACCCAGTAAGCACTTGCTCAATAACCATCTACTCAGGGAATGAATGACTAAATAGTCTCTAATTTTTTTTTACAAATTTCTGCATACCACATACATTTTTTTGCCTATGATGTAAGGATCTAGAGGCAAAGAAAAGTTTTGTTTGTTTTTAAATTTGAATTGGTAGTTTTTTTATTTCAGGTTTTTCTAATATGGTGTTTTAAGATTCTTATAGTTTAGAATTAAATATAATTGTTCCCAAATGAGAGCACATTTAATTTCCTGATACAACAAGATTTAGGTTCTTGTAAGACTTTCTAAGAACTCTTTGATCTTATTAAATCATAAGATAAAGCATTAAGTACTGCCTGCCCATCTCTTTGTCTGAGTCAGATTCTCTGTCTCACCTCCCTCAGCCTCACAAAGCCCCACTGGTTTTGATAGGCACAGTGATGGGGAGAATGCAGTGGGGAGATATGGAATGAAATCGTAGCCCAGCAGATGCTTGGTCCATAGCCACAGCTAGAGGGCAGTAAAGCAGGACTAGAGTGTAGTGTTAGTTGCACAGATTTCCACAGGTGTTGAGTTCTTTAGATAACATCATCTCATTTAAATCTTATAATGCTGTTTTGCAAATGAAACAGGCTCAGAGAAATGCAGCAAGTGACCCAAGGCCACATGTCTACTAATTTGTGAAGCTAGATGGATAGTGCACCCCAACTCCCTGCCCTCCCCAGGGGAGTGTAGGGCACTGGAATCACCCAAGAGGTCGCCAAAAGAGGGATGGTAGTGGGGGTCCCACACTGTGGCTGTTATACTGGTCACCCAGGTTGGAGTGGGAACCCCAACATTTTGGCCTGGGTTTTCCATTCCAGGCTTAGCTCTGTCCTGGGACAAGGTATCTTTTCAAATGAAAAAGATTTCCTTTGTCTTGTGATAGATAGTATTACTCTGGGCCGTTTCTTTTCAGAATGGGGAATGAAACCCCACAGACTTGCTGAGCAGAGGGCTCCTCCTCAGTTTCTCCTTCCGCAGCTCTCCCTGAGCCAGGTCTTCCCAGAGCAGCCTAGGGATCCTTTCTGGAACCTCAAGTGTGTGTCCAGACTGTGCTGGGCCAAGACAGGTGGCGTGTCAGGTGTGCTCGGCTTCATTTCAAATGCAGTGGGGGCAGGAGGAGCATCAACATACCGTGAAGTCTGCAGCATGAGCTGGCAGCTGGTGCTCAGCCTTGAGCTTTTTGCTGGAGGCGGTGGAAGGGAACAAGCCACCGCCACTGGACCTGCTGGAAGACGTCAAATCCTCGCTGGAGTATTTGTGTTTAGAGGCGTCGGAGAGGGGCGAGATGGGCGACCGGAGCAGCTTTTCGTTTTTATTGATGGGTATGGCCAAGCTGCAGAAGAAAATCACAGTAATGGAATGTCACAAGCCAGCACCGGGAGAGGCAAATGTCTTATATATGACCCAAGCCTCCTATTTAAAGCCGGCTGGCAACAGGACGTTTATGGGGAATTATTACAGCAGGAAACAATTTTATGGCATTAGGACCGTAACAAACAATAAGCAAATTTCACTCGTTGTTTCTTTACTTGTCCTACAGGATGAAGAGTAACCCTGGAGTTAAATAACTAAAAATAATAAGACTTTCATTTTCCAAGTTTTTCATCCATGGATCTCAATACGCACAACCAGCGTCTTCCTGTTTTCCTAAGCGTTAGCAGCAAGCACTGAGGAGTCAATCAACAACATACTTGTTCCTACTTCCAAAAGGACTTTTGCTAACAGCTGAGCATATACTAATTATTTTATGGAGAATAACAGAATAACAGAATGACTTGCAAAGCAAGAAGCAAGTTCCAATTGTTAGGTTTCCCGGCTAACCAGGCATTGGTCAGAATGAACACAACAGAAAACTCACCAGAAATGACATTTTCTATTTCCTAGCTCCTGATTTTACATCCAAAACCACGTTCTGGAACTCACAGACAATTAACCATCAGAGAAGTTAGTCATTTATATTTGAGTTATTGTTAGGACTCTCCCCATCACTTAATTTGAAAAAAATTGGGAAAGACACATGAGCTTGAAAGAAACTCAACCATTGCTAATTTGGGATGCTTGTAGAGGTCCCCTGATAGAGTCAGTTAAAAAAAGAAAAGGTAAATTCATTTAACAAAATGTAGTCATTATTCCCACAGTTATGATTGTATGTTTTGGCTATCCCTGCAAACAAGTCATTAAAGTCACTTCAAAAGCAATTTCCTTAGTAGGTGGTGACCATGTAGAAATAGCAAACACAGGCCTCAGATGACAAAGCCAAGGTTCTCGAGATTATGCAGATAGACATGTTTAGGGATAGAATCTGTGCTGATCGATTTCTGGTTCAAAAGCACTGGATGTCTAACAGCTCAGCAGTGGGAAGGCATGTCTAAAAAAGTGCCGTGGGCCAATCATAGCCAATAGGCTAGTGATGATGACGGTGAAGATGGATGTGAACAGTCTGAATAGAACTGTTTCCTGACATGTGAGTGAAAGAAATCCCATAACTAACTCTATCATCGTACATATATGTGATTTTAAATGTTCATGGAAAACTGGATTATTACCTTGTATTATCATGGACATATGATTATTTCTTCTTTATCATTATACTAGATACCTGGAACACAAAGTTTGTACACAGGGGGTGGGGTGGGGATTGTCCCTCACCCCAGCCTGCACCCTATCATCTGGGATCCCTCTCACAATCCAGGACTGCTGGCTCCCAACTACTTGCCTGCCTGCCTCCCTGATTGCCCCTAACCCCTTCTGCCTGTCAGCCTGATCACCCCCTAACCACTCCCCTGCCAGCCTGATTGATGTCTAACTGCTCCCCTGCCAACCTGTTTGCCCCCAACTTCCCTCCTCTGCCAGCCTGGTCACCCCTAACTGCCCTCCCCAGCAGGTTTGATTGCCCCAACTGCCCACCCCTGCTGGCCATCTTGTGGTAGCCATCTTGTGTCCACATGGGGGCAGGATCTTTGACCACATGGGGGCAGCCGTCTTGTGTGTTGGAGTGATGGTTAATCTGCATAGTACTCTTTTATTAGATAGGAAGTTTATATAGTCAGATTGACCATAGTAACTTTCTTTGGTTCTCATTTTTTGGATGGGTGATCACGTTACATGTGGGGTTGTCTTATCACATGGGTGTAACTGACAGCACTCAGCACAAACTGGGAGTACCCAGACCGCCTTTCCTAGAAAGTCTCAAGACACATTGCTATGTACGATGTCATCACTTAACATGAAACCACCAGACGGGGCATGTGGAGAAGCACAGGACTCTGTTGGAAAGTCTGTAAGGAGGATTCTTCAAAAGGTCGGGGACCTCTGGGGAGACCTTGCCGAAGGAAGGAGCCCTGCCTTGACTTTCCCAAACAAGTCTGATCCCCAGGGTGTTTTGCTAGAGTCTCTATATTGAGTCTTTAAAGACCAGACCTTACAGAAGCACATACTTTCTCAAGGATGCTTCCCTTGCTGATTGTCTCTAGAGGTTAATTTTAGTTCAAGCTGTGACAATAAAAACCTGAGGAGGCAGGCAATCAAGGCTTTTTTGACTCCTTATGCCAACTAGCCCCTTAACTTCTCTTTCATAGAAACGAGTGTCAGAGTAAGGATTCATCTGTCGTTCAGGTTCTGTAGGTCAGCCTAGGCAGGGGCAGGCTCTGCCGGGGAAAGGCTCTACTGCAAGAGCTTAGGAGTCCCGGGTGCCATGAACCGGGATGGAAGTGACACCTTCACTCTCAATAACTTCTCAGTGAAACTAAGCATAATGAATACTGTTTACAATCATCACTACTTAGAAATCATGGTAGTTACCGAAGTGCTAGAAAGATTACTGATCCTGGCTGGAGTGGCTCAGTGGTTGAGCATCAACCTATGAACCAGGAGGTCTCGGTTGAATTCCTGTTCAGAGCACATGTCCGGGTTGTACGCTCGATTCCCAGTGGGGGGCATGCGGGAGACAGCTGATCAAGGACTCTCTCTCTCTCTCCCTCTCCCTTCCTCTCTGAAATCAATAAAACAAATATATATATACTTTTAAAAGAAAGGTTGCTAATGCTAATGCACAAAAAAGCACATATATAACTCTATGCACATTTGAAAGACTCTTTGGAACCACACTGTCCCCATTAACTGTTCCCCAGTTATTTTGGATATCGTCCACTCGGCACAGAATTTGTGGACAAGGCCAGCTGTGTGCAGCTCTCCCTCCTGCTCGCACCTTCAAGAGCCCTGGCCCCTCGCAAGGTGGCTCCAGCCCGGCAGCCGGCCTGCCCACGCGCCTCGTCCCCCACTCCTCTCAGCCTGTGAGTGCCGCTGTCCATCTCCTCCCCACCTTCCTGCTTACAGTTTTATGGGTTGTGCTGCAGCATTCATCTCCCCTTACAAATTCTACGTCCGCAGCCAGGAAGAGTGAGGAGAGTCTTCACAGAGGAAGAGGGTTCCGAGCTGTGCTATTTCGAAATGGCAAGAATGTCTATGATTGATGGGAAGCGACTCGCCTGTGATGAATACCCGGGACCTTGCCTTTCGAGGAAGACATTTGTCACAGAGGGGACTCAGTGCAATGTGGGTCCATCTGGAATGCCTGTGGCGGCATCACGAGGCGGCCGTTTAACCTTGGAGACACAGATCCTGTCCAACACCACGGTTTTAGTTGACATCTAAGAGTGTTAGGTGCATTGTGTGGAGATTCAGCTCAACATTTATACCTCTCCATTCGTGTAATAAGCTTAGTATCTTAAGCTTCGCTACTATAATCATGGTTTAAGAGTCTAGTGATTATTCTCTCCGAGGGAAGTGTGAAGAGCGGGGTGGAAGTAGTGACTGGTCTTTTGTTACAAAGAAGCACTCACACAGCCGAGCGGTGACCGGAGGTGCACATCGAAGTGAAACGATGAGCCTCAGGTTAACCTGAGGAGAGCAGGCCTGGACCCCAGACCAGAGCAGTCACTGAAAACCCAACTCCCCCATGTGGCACATGACTTCAGCCCCAGAGACCCCCGGCTCGCCTCCACCCCGAGGGAACACACACCTGCTGACGTTCATGTTGCAAGGATTCGCAGACACAGTGTTACTGGCAGAGGCGGCCAGGCGGGAAGAGCTCTCTTTCTCTCCCTGGGCCTTCTTGGCCTCCCGGTAGTCGTCTTCGTTGTCACACTGCGTGCAAATAGCAAATAAGAAAAACCCAATCAGCTTCGGCTCTTAAAGGGTCGTCATGAGCTCCCATCACCATCTTGCTCACAGCAAGGCCTCGGAGACCAGCTCACTCGCCTCTCTGGAAGGCGTCTGAGCAGCCATGTGGTCCAAGCGCCCTGGCCCCGGTCTGGGCTCCCGGTTGGCGCCTCGTCAAATAAGGAGGAAGTGAGTCAGTTTTACTATGGGCAGTTCGACGAGAGGGGAAGCCCTGCATCCCGATTAAAATGCAGAACACAACACTGAACGAGGAAAACGGCTCTGCTGCCAACAGACCGGACTTAGCCCCCAGAGACCTGCCCTGTCCCAGCCTCGGCACCTCTCCTCCTGGGATTTCTCGCTGCACAGGGCACAGCGACCCGTTCTCAGTGCCAGGAGGGCAGTGGCAAACTCCATCCTTTCTTCTGAAATTCACGGCTTTTATGAATTTCAAGCAAAGGCTGTTACCTCTTAGTGCCTTACGCCCAGTTTACAATGGCTCTTCCATGCTATCAGAGAACCCTTGAGGCACCTTTTTGTACGTGACATTGGACGTGTATTTGGGTGCCATGCAAATGTGTTCCGTCTCTGGGCGCCAGTGGGAACACAGGGATGGCATGTGCAGGGACCTCGGCAGTGTTGTCCAGAAAACAGTTTTCTCTGGCTGGGATTGTCACAGCCTCTCTCATAAGGACCCCAAGGGCCCCACTGGAACAGTGGAGGATCCCCAGGCCTTGGCTCTGGGCTCCAGCAGAGCTAGACTGCACCTTTGGCAGTCTGGTCTACAGGGTCCCATTTCCTGCACCCAGTATTGGGGTCTTAACACCCCAGATGCTGAGTAAAGAGCACTAAAAAATGATCTTCCCTTTTCTGTTTCTGCGTTTAATGATGATTCATTAGATTTTATGAGCTTGGTGTCAGGCTTGACATAAATAAAGTTTCATAAGTTAAAATGTAAAAAGGTCATAAATAATAAAATTATTTAAATATAGAACATTATGGAATTTATATATATTATACATATTTATATATGTCTTTCTGCACATATCCTTCTCTATATCTATATATGCCTATACAGCCATCTGTATTTCCAATCCATGTTTATCAATTTCTCTCTCTGTATATTTCTTATATATCTTTGTGTCTCTCTTACTCAAGCCCCCCTCTCTTTTCATTATTCTATCCATGTATCAATCAATCCCCAGGTGGTTAATTGACTGATCAGTCAGTTGACCACCTGAGGCCTGACTGATAAATCAATCCAAAAGTAATGAGGAGGGCAGGATATCCAGAGGAAAACAGGAAGACAGAGGGGGAGGGAAGAAGTGGGCTAACCCATATTACTGAATTATATTGTTTGAACTTGACAGTGCCCTTGCATAGATGTCACCATTTTACAAACAAAGAAAGTGAAATAAGGCAAGGTCACCAGACTAAGGTCACCCAGGAAGCAGTGAGGACTACATAATTTGCTGGCTCAGCACAAAATGAAAATGTTGGGCTCCTTGTTAAAAAAGCAGGATTCTTTGTCTTGAAGATTTTTTTTTTTAAATTTGACAACGAAAGCAAAAATAAACAAGTGGGACCACATCAAACTACAGAGCTCTGCAAAGGCAAGGAAATCACCAACAAAATGAGAAGGGAACCTACCGAATGGGAGAAAGTGTTTGTACACCAGACAGTATATCTGATAAGGAGCCAATAACCCACATAGCTAAAGAAGTCACAGAACTCAACAGCTAAAAACCCGAAACAAACAATCTGATTAAAAAATGGGCAGAGGACCTGAATAGACATTTCTCCAGAGAAGACATACAGATGGCCAACAGGTACATGAAAAGGTGCTCATCATCACTCGTGATCAGGGAAGTGCAAATCAGAACCACAGAGAGATATCACCTCACACCTATTAGCATGGCGATGATAAAAAAAGGCGAGAAACAACAAGTGTTGGCGAGAACATGGAGAAAAGGGACCCCTCCTACACTGTTGGTGGGAATGGAGATTGGTGTAGCTACTATGTAGCTACAGTATGGAGGTGCCTAAAAAAAATTAAAAATAGAATGTTATACAGCTATTCTGTTTCTGGGTATTCATTTGAAGAAAATAAAAACACTAATTTAAAAAGATAGTACATTCCATGTTCACTGCAGCATTATTTACAACAGCCAAGATATAGGGACAACCTACATATTTATCAATAGATAAATGGATAAAGACAATTATACCTACATATTCCTATCTAATAAAAAGAGTAATATGCAAAATAACCATACCTCTGCTACACCATCAAGCCATGCCCACAAGCCATGCCCACCAGCCAATCAGAAGTGAATATGCAAATAAAACCAAACCAAGATGGCTGCAGCCACTGAGAGCAGGAAGGAGGCTTGGATTTCCCTGGCAATGGAGGAAGCCAAGCTTTCCACCTGCCCTTGCCGGCCTAGGCCTCCACTCAATGCTATAAAGTTTCAATTATAGAAGATACATAAATCACAACAGAAATGGCAGAAGCCACAGAGCTGGACAGAGCAGAGGCTAGGGTTTCCCTGGCAATGGAGGAAGCCAAACTTTCTGCAGCCAGCCTAAGGCCTCCACTCCAGGCTACAAAGTTTCAATTATAGAAGATACATAAATCCCTATAGAAATGGCCGCAGCCTCAGAGCTAGCAGGAGGTTTGGCTCCACTCCAGGCTAAAAAGTTTCAATTGTAGAAGATAAATAAATCCCAGATACCAGGGCCTCTGCTTGGGTTGCTGGGGGGTGTGGGTGGCCTGCAAATCACCACTGGCCCCTGGCCCAGGCTGCCCCACGCCCTAAGGGAACCCCCACCCTGATCCGGGACACCCTTCAGGGCAAACCAGCTGGCCCTACCCATGCATCAAGCCTCTATCCTGTCTAATAAAAGAGTAATATGCAGATTGACCATCACTCCAACACACAATATGGCTGCCCCCATGTGGACACAAGATGGCCACCACAAGATGACCAGCAGGGGAGGACAGTTGGAAGGGACCAGGCCTGCAAGGGAGGGCAGTTGGGAGCCATCAAGTCCTCAAGGGAGGACAGTTAGGGGTGACCAGGCTGGCAGAGGAGGAAAGTTGGGGGTGACCGGACCTGCAGGGAAGGGCAGTTGGGAGGGGACCTAGGCATGCAGAGAAGAGCAGTTGGGGGGGAACCAGGCCTGTAGGGAAGGGCAGGTAGGGGTGACCAGGCCTGCAGTGGAGGGTTGTTGGAGGGGACCTGGCCTACAGGGAAGAGCAGTTAGGAGGGACCAGGCCTGCAAAGGATGGGAGTTGGGGGTGATCAAGCCTGCAGGGGAGGGCAGTTAGGGGTGACCAGGTCAGCATAGGAGGGAAGTTGAGAGCAAGCAGGTTGGCAGGGGAGCAGTTAGACATTAATCAGGCTGGCAGAGGAGTGGTTAGGGGTGATCAGGCTGACAGGCAGAAGCAGCTAGGGGTAATCAGGAAGGAAGGCAGGCAAGCAGTTGGGAGTCAGCAGTCCTGGATCGTGAGAGGGATGTCCGACTGCCCAGAGGATCAGGCCTAATGGGCAGTTGAACATCTCTTGAGGGGACCCAGATTGGAGAGGGTGCAGACTGGGCTGAGGGACAACCCTCACCCCTGTGCACGAATTTCATGCACCAGGCCTCTAGTATCTATATAATATACACTGAGTGGCCAGATTATTATGAACTCAGTGTATATCCTATATAATAAAAGGGTAATATGCAAATTGTCCCCTCAACCAGGAATGTGACCAGCAGGCAGGCCAGCCAACCATCCATGTCCCTTCCCCCTGGCCAGGCTGGCTGGACCCCACCCATGCACAAATTCATGTATCAGCCCTCTAGTGTGTGTGTGTGTGTGTGTATTATATATACACACTGAGGGGCCAGATTTTTATGATCTCTGAATGTATAAACTTGGTGTAAATTCACACACATATACACATGATACAAACAATGGAATATTATTCAGCCATAAGAAAAATAAAATCTTGCCAAAATGAATTAATGTTGTTATAAATGAAATAAGTCAGGCAGAAAAACCTAAATACTATGTAATCTCACTTATATGCGAACTCTACAAAATAACAAAAAAACACTTTAAATAAATCCCCAAGCTTATGTACCTACAGAACAGACTGGTGGTTGTTGAGGGGCCTGGAGGGTTTTGGGGGAGAGTGTATGAATACACGAAGGGGATCAAAATGTACAAACTCTCCTTTACATAATAAAAAAGTCCTGGGATGTAATATACAGCATGGAAACTGTAGTTGATAATAGTGTATTGCATATGTGAAAGTAGACAGGAGAGTAGAACTTCAAAGTTCTCATCAGGAGAAAAGAAATTAGTAATTATATATGATGACGGGTGTTAATTGGACTTATTGTGGTGACCATTTTGCAATATACACAACAAATATAACATCACACTGTATGCTAGAAACTAATACAATGTTATATCAATTATACAGCAATTGTCTTTAAAGCAGGAAGAGTAATGTAGAAAGTACTAAAGCAGAAAACATTTCCTGTCCCTTACTGTCTCTCTCTTGATCTGCCATGGTGGTGTTTACTTGAGACTGTCCTTGAGGCACTGGCATACTTGGGAGGGAGGAGTGTAGACTCCCTAGTGCCCAGGATCCTGACCGGTGATTGGGCGCATGCATGCACCCCACCAGCAAAGGATTTCTATTGCCTACCAGTGGTGACCCACCTGGCGAGGGTAGAAAGTCCAGTGGGGCACTTCCCCTTTACCTGGTTCCCACAACTCAAGAAACCCGGCAACCCTTAGGGGATAGCGGTCTCCTTTCTAGGAATACTCAGATAGGACAGGTCTCTCTGGACCACGCATGCTCTATTGTCCTATAAGACCTCACTTATAGAGCACAAAGTCAAAGAGAAAATGGAGAATATGAAGACACAACCACCAGCATTAAACTCCAAGCCAAGCCCTTCTGAGCAGGGAAAGTACTGCACAAACCTAAGACTGCCTTCTATTGGGAGACCTGAGCCAGACAGCCTAGGCTCACTCCTGCTCTGCCCCTAACACCTAGGGAATCTGGGCAGGTTGCCGTAAGCTCCTGAGCCTCAGTTTCCCCATCTGGAAAATGGGCATGACAATAATATTTGCCTCATAAAGTTAAAAGGACTCAATGGTTTAATTTACACAAAGTGCTGCATTCCTCATAAGGATAAGCATATGTGTCAATGGTTGTCAATGATTTTGTCCTCACTTTGGAACCATCCATGATTACTGCAATCTGTGGTCTGTCACCCACTGTGTTATTCACTGTGATCCAAGTGACTTTTGAAGGCACAGTAACAGGAGGGGACAATAATCCCCAAAATTGGCTTTAATTTCTGACTAGGTCACTTCCATGCTGAAAAGTCCTCGAAAACTGCTGAGCATCTGGGTCAGCTTCCAGATGTTTCCAGCTTCCCTGTCCTTGCACTGTCTTTCTCGCACCTGCGCTTCCCTGCTTTACCCTTTCCCCTCTTGCGGTGCCGCTTCATCCCTGACCCTCTGGTTGCAGTCACGTGCCGCGTAATGACGTTTCAGTCAGTGACGGACTGCCTACGTGATAGTGGTCCCATGAGACTGAAGTGGAGCCCGGCCGGTGTGCTCAGTGGACTGAGCTTCATCTCATGCACCAAGAGGTTGCTGGTTTGATTCCTGGTCAGGGTGCATGCCTGGTTGTGGTTGGGTCCCAGCAGGGGGCGTGCAGGAGGCAGCAGATCAACGTTTCTCTCTCTCTTCGTCTCTCAAATCAATAAAAACATAATAAAATTTTTTAAAGATCATAATGGGCTGAAACATTCCCATTGCTTAGTGATGCTGTAGCTGTCCTAACATCACAGCGCCAGGCATCACTCACGTGTTTGCAGTGCAAACCAAGCTGCTGCTCTGCCTGTTGTATGACAGTACAGCACACACAACTATGTACAGTCTGCAATACTTGATAATGGTAACACACAACTATGTCACTGATTTGTATATTTACTATGCTTTTTACCATTATTTGTGTGTTCCTGCTACTTATTAAAAATTTCCAGTACAATAGTATTCTGTCTTATGTTAGCAGCAGCCTCATACACCTGCCCACCTGCCTCCTTTCTCTTGTGCTTGATTTAATGTCATGTGTTTTCCACAGTAACACGCTCTGCAGGCTGGTAGCCCAAGAGTAATGGCCTGCCCCATACCGCTTAGGTGAGTAGGAGGTTAAACCATCTAGGTTTGTGTAACTGCACTCCGTGAGGTTTGGTCAAAAACAAAATCACCAACCATGCATCTCTCAGAGCAAATCTGTCCTTAAAGGGCACATTTCTGTACTCAAATCCCTCCTCCTCAGGGCAGTGTCCCTGCCCCTCTCCACCACCAAGCTCCTCCCACAGGGCCTTCCTCCCACCGCCTGGCTTCATACACTGGTCTTCAGGCTCTTCCCCTCCCCTGCCCCCCCCCCCCCCCCCCCGGGTCACAGCCTTGCATTTTGCTGGCTCTTTAGTCAGTGAGTGACCCCACTGTTGATGTCATTGCATCCCTCCCAGCAAAGAATGGGGTTCTCCGTGTGGCTAGCTTTCTACAGGCCCAGCTCGCCCCGCACATACTTGATAAAGACTTCCCATATGCCTGCTTCAACACGCAGCTAACAGAACTTCGTTACCAGAGCTACCACATGGGGATTAAGACGGTACTCCTGCCCTGGGTGGCTATAAGGGTTTACCTGAACGACTGTATGCCAGCCATTTACAACAGCATCGGGCATGTGTCAGGTGTGATGTGAATGTTTGCAGAGCGAGACACACAGAACTGCTGCCGCCTCCCATTCCAGACCAGCAGCTGCCTGTGCTCTGTCTCCTCACCCACAAGTTAAGGGACAGCCCTCCTTCCCCAGCCCCTCAGCCCAGGCCTACCTTGCGTTTCCTCTTGGATTTGGGCAAAGCCTTTTCGACGGGTGTATCCGATGGGTGGCCTGGAGGTACGCTCTCAGGGTCCTTGGCCGCAGGCGTGCTCAGGGCCCCGGCCTCCTGGGGCAAGTGTTCTGGGATCCTGGACAGGAGGGTCAGGTCTATTTTGACCCAGAGAGACCTGACCTCATCACTGTCCTTCAAGGGGGAGAGAAGTTCGTTGCGGCCGAAGGGGACCAGCGTGTAGAACTGCTCCTCCAGCTCCTTGGCGATGTCGCTGGTGGTCCTGGCGTTGATGGAGCCCACGGGTGCCCGGGGCCCGCCGCCGCTGCTGATGCTGCTGGCGGCCTCCTTGAGCCTCTGGTCACTCGCAGAGGCGGCGGCCACGGCCTGTGCTTTGGCCAGAGGGTACTCCTCCTGCTCCGACTCCAGGTCAGAGTCCGAGGAGGAGGACGAAGATGAGGACTCTGTCTCGATGAACTCCTTGGACTTGGGGACGATCCTGCTCAGCCCCCGCGTGCGGCGCTTCTCGCAGGTGACGGAGGAGCGCAGCTCCTTGCGGTGGCTGGTCCTGCTGTTGGCACAGGGCCTGGCTTTGGCGGGCTCCGGAGGGATGGGGGGGATCGCTGCGGTCGCCCCCAGCGTGTCCGCGGGCTCCTCCGGTCGCTGGCAGTTAGCCGTCTCGCCGGCAGAGGGCCTCTCGGTGCGCCTGGGGGGCTTCTTGCCCGCAGACCTCCGCGTGGGAACAGGCGCGCTCTCCAGGGGCGCACTGGGGACCGGCGGGGGGGCGGCTGCAGTCACCGCCACAGCCACGGCCGCAGGCGGGGACTTCTGCTTCACCCCCTTAGTCCCCGGGGCCTTGTTGGCTGTCCTTGGCCTCTGCTCTTCCTTGCAGGCGCTCTTGACGTCTTTCTCTCTCAGGCCCGCGGGGCACCCGTCGGGGAGTTTCCCACAGTCCTGAGCGGAGTCCTTCCCGGGGGCATAGTACTGACTGCTCTCCAGCCCGTGGCTTTCATTCTGGATCAGAACAGGCGGCTTGTGGGGATTAACTTTGTTTAGCCATTTATCCAGCTGCCACTTGTTCGAGGACGCGGGCTCAGCCTAAAAGCAACAAACAAAACATCCTTCATTACAGACCTGCTCAAAGAGTGCCTAGCTGTTCATCTTCACTTACTCCTCTAGGTGTCTGAGCAGAAAGCGAATGGGGGGGGGGGGGGGGAGGGAGGAGCAGGGGCGCAGCCACGTGGGGCAGCTCTCAGTTGGCACCTGGATGCAGGGTAGCGTCCCTTTCCTGCCCCAGGTCACTTAAATGTCAGCACTTTGAAGCCAATTAGAAAAAAATTAGGGATAGCACTGTGCTTCATTAGAACCCATTTTCAACACCTTTGCGTGTTACACAATGTATATCTTTTATAATTATACATACATACATACATACATAGATACATGAGATTCCATGAAAGTTAACTGGGGTGGTCTGGAGGCCAAGTGTTAAAGCACTCAGTTTCTGTAAGACTTAAAATTTGGGGGGACATCAGAAGAAGGGGCTACAGGCAGCCTATAGTCCAGGTACATGGAGTCCATGTGGTGAAGGCAAGCAGGGCAGTTACCAGCAGAGGCAGAAACTGAGGGCAGACGGCTTGGCTAGTGGTGTAGCCTCTCATTTAGCACCCACCTGTGTCCATGAGCTCTGGCGGCTGGACTTGGTTAATCCATCCCTAACCTGCTCCCACCCACTTTGCCAGAAGTGTTTCAGATATGAAAGTGACCACGGGAAGTCTTTCCTGTGAGCAATTAGTTCAGAGAAAATCACGAGTACTCTAGGTTTTACCAGTAAACTCTGCCCCGTGGGCTGGCTCCGGTGTCAGTGAAAGCCAGGCAGTGTGAAATGTTGCAGACACGCCCTTGCCTGGGGGAAGGCCTTAGTTCTCTGTCCCATAAAAAGGTGAAGAACCGAGGATGTGCTTGATAGGTTGCTTTCTAATAAAGCCCATTGACCCATCGTCTGTGATGATTAATGGAAAGGAGGTATATTGATAAGTATAGAACTCTAACCAGAGTGTTTGCAGTTTGTGATCATACGTGAAAAGGAGAAGATATTTGAGTTAGGTGATGTCTTTTTCCTTCCCCAACAGCTTCCCAGCCTCTGATCCTGGCATATGCTGTTTCAGGGGAGAGCAGAGACCAGCCTAGAATAAAGACGACATTGCTTGGTGTTGCCTTTCGAACACGGCTGGTTCAAGTCCAGAGCAAGTCAGCCTCCCTCGTAGAAGAAAGATTTTCTTTAACACAACAATTTCAAAAGTTGTTTTCATGTATCAAGATTTGATTTTCAGCAGTGGGCTCCACATGAGGAAGAACTAGGGCACAAACCCTTGAGGAGCGTGAAGGGAAGGAGAAGGCTGGCTGCGTCTGGGGGAGTCTGGGTTGTAGCTCAGGAAGCTGGGAGCTTCTGGTAGGCCAGGGGTCCTGGGGCCAAGGTGAGGGACACAGAGCATGGGAACCAGGCACTGAGCATGGCAGGGACAGGGACATCCTGCTGTTTCTTTCGAAACAGATGGGGCCGGCTGCACCTCAGGGACCCGGCAGCGGTGCCCGTGGGCCCAGCGTGAGCGTCTGAGGCCTTTGCCTTGGGCTGCTTGTGGCGAGGCTTCTCTCTGGGACACAGGTGTGGAAGGAGAAACCTTCATGGCCATGATTGGGGGTGCCTGGTCTTCGCTTTGTCTGTTTTCATGCACCAAAAGCAAGACACAAAAGAACACAAACATCCTTTTGGCGGCCCAAGTTGTGACGTGGCAATTCCGACCTCGCTTTATGTGGCTTCTGGGGAGAGGAGCCCAGGAACACAGGCGCACACCCTGTGCACACTCTCTGCCCTGCAGGGCGCTCCGCGGGGAGCAGGCAGGCACGGGCAGCTGCTCCACAAGGGGGAGTTGTCACCTTCCCTGAGATGAGCTGAGTTGGCTGAGAGCTAATTGGGTGGCAAACAATTTATGGCTCCTGTTACGGTCTCCTCCCACCCTCACTGCTCTCACCTTGTGGCCACTGACAGGTCAGTAACCTGTGTGCCTCCGCTTCCCTAGACAAGTGGGGCACAAAAGACAGGGGTTTGGGCAGAGGGGTCTTCTGCAGGAAAGGGACACATATTGGGAGGGGGACCAACACTATGGCAGAGCACTCCCCTCACGCTGGCCCCACGCCACGTTAACACTCCTTCCCTGTCCCCCGCGTCCTGAGCCTCCCACAGTTCACACCTCCCAGCCGGGCACTCAGCGAAGGGGGAGTTGGTACACTTAATGTGCGCCTGCTGCCTCACGTGCTTTGAGATCATCTGTTTTCCCGCTCCACAGCTGAAGAAATCCGTCTGAAGTACTGTTTACAACACACCACTACGTCACACTTCCTTTCTCAAGGAGCTACAATGACATCCTCCTGCCTCTCAAAGGGAATCCAAATTTCTCGGGCTGGTGTTCCCACTTCTAGGAATATATCCCAGGAAACCAGAAACACCAATCAGAAAGAATATACGCACCCCTATGTTTGTAGCAGCCCAATTCACCATAGCTAAGATCTGGAAACAGCCCAAGTGCCCATCGGCAGATGAGTGGATTAAAAAACTGTGGTACATCTACACAATGGAACACTATGCTGAGGTAAAAAAGGAATTCTTACCATTTGCAACAGCACGGATGGAACTGGAAAGCATTATGCTAAGTGAAATAAGCCAGTCAGAAAAAAATAAATATCCCATGATCTCACTCATTTGTGGGATATAATGAACAACATAAACTGATGAACAAAAATATATCCAGAGACAGATGGCAGGGGAGGTGGAGGGGTTTGAGATCAACCAAAGGACTTGTATGCATGCGTATTAGCATAACCAATGGACACAGACACTGGGACGATGGGGGCTTGCCCTCGGGGGTGCAAGTGGTGGTGGAGGGTGTTAATCGGGGAAAAAGGAGACATATGTAAAACTTTAAACAACAAATATATATATTTTTAAATGTGGCTAAGAATTACACTTCTCCTAGGCTGGGCTTCAGCCTCACTCATGAGAATGAGACGCAACTGCTCATGGGTTTAAGCTTCAAAGTCACAGAGAAGAGCCGGGACAGGGGTTGTCACAGACACTAACACTTTTACCTGTTCCACTCCCTCCGTGGCTCCTGTGCTGTCCTGGACCTGTTATTTCTTAGAGATGACACTCTTCTGCAGTTTCTCAACAAATTATAGCATAGTGTGGGCTTTGAAGAAGCCTAACTCCTTTACTTTATGAACTCCTATATTTTTTGTTTCATGTTATTCCCATTATCAACCCAGCTCTGTGAAGACAGGGACATGCTGCATAATTGCTGTATCCCAGAGCCAATCACCAGGTGGGGGTGCATGCTCAATAAGTGTTTGTTGAATGAATACAGAATGAGTGAATGAATCAAATTATAAAGAAGGAATAATACTTTAGTTTTGGGGAAAAGTCAGGGTTATATCAGCCTGTGGCTTTTATAGGTTAGTGTTGCTAACAGTCTTCCTTTATATGGAGGCCAGGCGGGTGGGGGTGGGGTGGGGGTAAGCCTCATGGAAAGGGGAGGAAAGTGCAGGAGGGGGTTTATTTCAGGGCGCATGGCAAGTGCTCAGAGCAGAGCAGGAAGGTGCTGGAAGCAATGAGGACTGTGGGGAGCATATTCCCTGGGTTTCTCAGTGCTGCTGGAGGGGAGACCCTGAGGGAATTAAGCCAGAGCTGCTCTCCAGTGTCCTCAGGCCCAGGCACAGGGCTGCGCCCAGTGTGCTGTGCACTCCCCCTCACCACCTTGGTGTACATAAGTGCTGTTGGTTTCATTTCAGAGCCCATTTAAAAATGTGGGCCCCAAAATGCTACCGTGGGTTGTTAGGTGAAAAATTAAATCCTACCATCCAAGGTAATGTCAAATGTTTATACGCACAAGAGGGAACTATTTTACTCCTTCTTTAGACATGAAAGTCTACTTTACAGAGCCATGGACTTGAGGAATTTGCCCTCAACCCTCTCCCAAGAACCTCCATGCCCTGAAAGTCTGTTTAATATTTCCCTTTCCTCTTTAAAGTTGAAATAGCAATGTTTTTATTGGCACTTTATAATCCTATATAATAAAAGAGAAACATGCAAATTTGACCGTACCTTCGCTCCTGATTGGCTATGCTACCATCCAATTAGGAGCGGGGGCGGGGCCGAGTGGCTCGAGCACTGGTCCCCTAGGGTGATGAAACGATGGTGGTGGCGGCGAGCGCCCAGTCCCCGGGACGCTGTGAGGGGAAGCTGTGGCAGCAGCAGGGGTGGTGGTGGCGGCAGGGAGCGCCTGGCCCCCGGGGCCGAGTGGTCATAGGCAGCTGGGGCTGAGCTGAGCAGGGCAATGGCTGGGGTTGAGCCATCAGTTGGACATCCTCTGAGGGCTCCCAGTATGTGAGAGGGGACAGGTTGGGTTGAGGGACCACCCACCCCCAGTACACGAATTTCGTGCACCGGGCCCCTAGTGCTTTTATATGAGGCATCTAAATCTCCCACGTAGATACTCATGATAGCTAGAAAAGGCTTCATTATTATTTGTAGGTTGGTGCTAATTTAAAAAAAAAAATTTTCACAAAGAAAGCATAGTTAAAAAGGTTTTATTAATGCTGATAGCTCTTGTTCTTCTAATCTGTGACAAACTGCAAAAAGGTAAGGTCTTACCATGTCCAATCCATAAAACTCTTTTCCGTGAGTCACAGGGGGCCACGCGTCCCATTCAGTAACCAGCCGTGGCTGGTTACTGCCCTGCTGATCCTAGGGTGACCCGATCCACTCCAGCCAGCGATATTTCCAGCATATTTGGAAATTCCTGGCCATCAAAATAGAGATTTTTGGAGCTGAAAGATGCAACTTCTGTGCTCCCAAAGAAGCTCTGTAATTAAGAGAACTGCGAGGAGGGGGCAGAGCAGGGAAAATGATGAGCCCAAACCAACCTGACAGGCTGTCAAGGGGCCGTGGCCTCAGGAGCTGTGGCTGTCACACACGAAGGTGGGGAGCTGAGAGGACCAGAGTCCAGGACTGACTAAGGCCCAGGGCTTGGGCGGGCACGTCTTACCTCGGGGCTGGAGTAGTGGGCAGGCTTGCTGCCCTCGCTCTCACTGGAGCTGCTCTCGCTCTCAGAGTCGGACCCCGAGCTGCTCTCCGAGTCGCTGGATGAACTGCTGCCGCTGCTGCTGCTGCCGCTGCTGCTGCCCTTGCTGGAGGACACCGAGGCTCTGCAGCTGGCCTGCTGGACCCCGGCGCTGCCAGCCCACGGCCCGGGGGGGAAAGGGAAGGAAAGTCAAGTGAGCAAACACGCAGCACCGCCGCGCAGCTGTCACTCCACCAAAGGAGCGAGAAGGCGCAGGCGGCACATTTGTCCACCATCACTTGGCACGCGAAGTGCTGTCGTCAAGGTCGAATCCTGCCAGTTCCGTGGTTACATACATGTCAATAAAATTGGGAGTGGGAGCTGGTGCCCTGGGGTAGTCGGGCATGTTACGTGTACGGCCATTTGGAGGGGAAGGCGGGGTGGTTCAGAACGGCTTTCTGTCCTGCCGCTGTTTCTGGGAACGCCTTTTCCAAGGCGCCCCGAAACACAACCATCTACAAAGAGGCAAGGAAGTCTAAAATGCTTGGAATATTTTGTGAAAATTGAAAAAGTCTGTTTGCTTTATTTTAGGACGTGGGCTGTGAGGAAGGGAACAGTGTTCCTTTCTGTCCTTCCCTGGCATACTGGAAGGTTCCCTACGTAGACCGCGGTCCAGCGGTTACATAACCCTGCGCCCCACCTCCTCCCGCCCTTAGACTTGAGCACTGTCGTCTTCCCCGGAGCTGGCCTGCTGAGTAAACAGTCATTTTCCTCTGAGCCCTTCACTGAAGGACTGGAGATCTGTCACTTACATGGTTTTAAATGTCCCAGATCCCCAGGAGTGGCTGCCTTAGAGCAATAACATTTCAAAGTACACTTCATGTTCACATTTCGTGCTGAAATTCGCCAGGAAGTTATATATGCAAATTATATATTCAGACAGAATAGGAAAAATGGACATTTTCTAATGGCAGTTAATTAGCCACAAAAATTCAAATAACATACAGCCACCCAAAAAGTGTTTGAGGCAAGAACAGTTTTTGGTGCTCCCATAATATTCAACATTTTCAAAGTCTGTACTAATTAAAACACATCTAAATCTGTTCTCTCGAGGTCAAACACTAAACCCAGAGAAGCAGCGACCGCATTCTCATGGGACAACCGAAGCTTGCCTGCCCCTCCCACTGTGGCCACGGGCCATGAGCGCAGGCCGGGCGCCGGGCTTGGCAGGGGCGGGCCTCGGTGCAGTTCAGTCTGGACAAGGTCAGGGACCATTTTCACCGGCCCCTTACGTCTCTGACAAATGCTGTGCAAGGATGGAATCAAATAAATCCTTAGTGTGGGGGTGCGGGGAGTGGGGGTGAAGGGGTTATTATTCATTGGAACCCGGCTTCCAGGAGCATGACAAGACAAACACCGTCTTGCAGGATATACCTGAAAACAAAAGCAATTTGTGAACTGCGGGTCAGGGAAAGAGCGCGCTGCAACGTAGCCCTGCCTGGAGGTTTATATTTCTCCCAGTGTCACGGCCCACACCGCGGTCTGACAGATCCTTCAGCGTCAGGCGGCCTCTGCCTGCGCGCGCCCGGCCTCAGCCGCAGGGATTTCTCCTGCAGCCTCTCGTTTGCGTCTGGGGTTGAGCGGGCAGTCCTGGCTCTTTAGAAGGGAGGTTAGTGACCAAAGGCTATAAAACGGCTTTCCTCCTTATGGACGAAACCCATCTTTCCTGCTCGAGAAGCTGAGATGGCGACTAAGAATAAGGTCATTACAAACAAAAGAGACTATCAGTCTCTGACCCAACACGAACACCTGAGATCCACATTAATCATTTGTCAGGGGCCCCCAAAACCCTGGGCTGGGGAAACCCCAAAACACAAACTGATACCCCCCACTAACAAAGCCAAACCAAAAGCCACACGCGGGGGGCGGGGGGAAGAGACAGCGCCCAGCCCCACTTGGGAAACTACGACGAATAAGGAGCGCTCTGGCTGGCTTTACGTGATGGCCGAAGGCGTGGGTCCCTACGAGGACGTTCTACCTGCTCCCGCTCCAACACAAAGAGCATGTGATGCAGGCACTGGGTGGGGAGTCCCAGAGGGCATGGATCCCGACGCGACTGGCTGGCCTTTGAAAAGCAGCTCTTTAATCTCTGGGAGATGTCCCCCGAGCCGCGCCCACGCCGCCTCCGCTGCCGCTGCGAGGCCGCCCTGCGGGAGGAGGCCGCACCCAAGGAGACGGAGCCTCTGGTCTATCAGACTGACCGAAAGCCTCGCGCTTTCACGCCGTCCTTCCTCAGACTGGGAATTCCTGGACAAGGACGGTCTTACTGGCGTAACTATTATTTGTTTTTAAAACCGTGGGGAGAGGCAAGCCTTTTAGGTTTTCCTTCATGCTTTGCACCACGGGCTGGGGCTCATGCTGCTGCGGGTCAGGATTGAATATATTTGTGGTTCCATGGTCCGAGTAGAGGGTACGTTGCCAGGAAGAATAATGGTAAGGGTGGGAGTCTGGAGAGCTCTGTGGCCGCGTTCTGGGACCAAGGAACTGCCCACATCCACCTCCACGAAGGCTGCTCCCGAGGCGCCTGGGGGACAGCTGGCCGGGCCGACCACAGAGGCAGCGCTCCCGTCTCAGCACACGGCGCCCCCGGAGCAGCTGCACAGGGGTGGCAGTGAAGACCAGGAGCGGGATGTGCTCACCATCGCAGATGAGGACCAATAAAGGGGCTCTCCGGAGACAGGACATCAAGAAGACGGGAGAAGACATATGGAAAGCCCTTCCCGAAGGAAGATGGGGCTGCAGGTAGTTAACGTTTCAGGGTGCTGAAAGATCTCGTGTTTTTGTGCCGGCGGCATTAAAAAATTAATTTAAAACCTAACTTTTTCCTGAAACAGCAGCATTAGAATAGTGGACATGATGACACGGTCTTGGACGGTTTTATGCGTGCTCTTGGGCCCTTGTCACACCGGAACACGGTGCAGGTGAAAACATTGATGAGGTCACAGAATAAATCTCTGTGTTGCCCAGTTTCGCGCTGTACCTGGGACACAGTAGGTGTTCACATGTGATCACTGAGTAAAAAAATCAGTAGAAAAAAAATCCATCATTGATAATGAGTTTTTAAAAAAGCATTTAACCTTTCAAAAAGGTTACACTTTCTCTTTTCCAATAAAAGAATATTTAAGGGGCCGAGACGGGTTTGGTTCAGTGGATAGAGCGTCGGACTGCGGACTGAAGGGTCCCGGGTTCGATTCCGGCAAGGGCATGTACCTTGGCTGCGGGCACATCCCCGGTAGGGGGCGTGCAAGAGGCAGCTGATCGATGTCTCTCTCTCATCGATGTTTCTGACTTTCTATCCCTCTCCCTTCTGCTCTGTAAAAAAATCAATAAAATATATTAAAAAAAATATTTAAGGGGATCTCAGCACCTCTGTGCTCTCTCAACTTTAACACTTTCCTTTCAGAGACTATTTCTTTAAGTGTACTCTAAGTTTCCTGTGAAAAGTTCTACTGTATGTCAGCAAGGAAACGGATCTGTGGTCATTGGAGCACTGTGAGCACTAGTCAGAGACCTTGATCCATGTCCTGTCATCACACATTCTGAAGGCCTCAGGTGGCTCCATGTAAAAGAATAAACAAAAAAGACCACGACTAGGAGTTTTATTCTCTAGGATTTAAGTGAGCAGGGCCAACAAGAGGCTAAACAAATACTCTGGCTCTCAGTCCACTTACTTAGAAGTTTCTAAGGTTTTGAAATCCACCAGAAGTTGCAAAAATGTAGGGATGTCCCATGTACCCCTCACTCAGTTTCTCTCATGGCCACATCTCATATAATTACAGAACAATGTCAACACCAGAAAACTGACGATGGAACAAGGGCGTATAGTTCTATGACATTTCATCACATGAAGATTCACATAGCGAGCAACCAAGATGGGGGCATAGGTACACAGCTATTGTTCTGCCCCGCGCAACAATTCAAAAACTACAACAAAACAACAAAACAAACATCACCCAGAATCACCGGACAGCTGGCTGAGTGAAAGCTCCACAAATAAAAGTAAAGGTGGGACACTGAGACTCAGAAGAGCGGCAGAGCGCAGCCCTGAAGATACGCGTGGAAACAGAGGTTAGGAGCCGGGGACGCGCGCAGGCTGTAGGGCTGGCAGCAGCAATCCCGGCTGGACTTCTCCAACAGGGAGGGTGGTAATGTCCCACTGCACGGATTCCCCAGTGCCAGGCGAGGTCCGAGGTCCGGGGTACGCATCCTGGAAGCCGGGCGCGGCAGAGGTCTCCTAGTCTGAGGAGAAACCGGGTTGCTTGGAAAAGCAGTTTGCGCGCGTAAAGTGTGCGACAGCACAGACACGCGACTTGCTCCCTGGCGACTTGTCCCCTGGTCCTGGAAACCACCGAACTGCTTTGTTTTACAACAAGACTTTGTTGTGTGGGCAAGACTTTGGGTGTGCTGACTCATCTGGGGAGAGGCAGAGTTGTCTGGCAAGGGGTAGAGACTAGCGGCTTTCTCTTGGAGGTGCCTGCAACAATTACCACCCAACAGAGACCTGCGTGCGAGCGCCGCATAGGACGTAGCTGACACTGAGGCTGCCTGCTCAGCTCGGAGACTCCGCCCATCCAACCTGAACACAGTCTCCCTTCACAGCCAATTGGCCTGGAGGTCTCTTAGGGCTAACAACAACAAGCTGGGCTTAAATTCAAAAACACTGTACAACCCATAAAGGATTGCAGTAAGAGTACCCACCTCAGGTAACTGGGGAGGCTGAGTCATTGTCCCTTAGAGGACATCTACCACATAAAGTAGCCACCATGCAGAGACATGGAAAGAAATCAGGTGGGAAAGAAATGGAGGAAAAAAGACGACTAGACATAGAGTTCAAAACCACGGTTATAAGGCTTTTCAAGAGGCTCCTAGAAACGGTCGAGACCTAAAAGGAAATAAGCAAGACCTACAAGGAAATGAATGAGACCCTCAAGGATATGAGCGAGTCCTACAAGGAAATGAATGAGACCTACAAGGATATGAAGGAGACTCTCAAGGATATGAAAAAGGACCAACCAGAAATTAAGCATACACTGACTGAAATAAAAAATATTATACAAAGACCTAAAAGTACTCTAGAGCACCCCAAGAACCAAGTTAAAGATTTGAAATACAAAGAGGTAAAATCCACTCAGCTGAAAAAGCAAGAAACCAAAAGAATCCAAAAAATTGAAGATGGTGTAAGGGGCCTCTGGGACAACCTCAAGCATACCAACATCCGAATTATAGGGGTGCCAGAAAAAGAGAGAGACCAAGACAATGAAAACCTATTTGAAGAAACAGTGACTGAAAACTTCCCCTACCTGGTGAAAGAAATTGACTTAGGAGTCCAAGAAGCGCACAGAACCCCAATATATAGGAACCCTAAGAGGACCACACCAAGGCACATCATAATTAAAATGCCAAGAGCAAAAGACAAAGAGAGAATATTAAAAGCAGCAAGAGAAAAACAGTTAGTTACCTATAAGGGAGCACCCATACGATTGTCAGCTGATTTCTCAACAGAAACGATGCAGGCCAGATGGGAGTGGCAAGTAATATTCAAAGTGATGAATAGCAAGAATCTACAACCAAGATTACTCTATCCAGCAAAGCTATCATTCAGAGTTGAAGATCAGATAAAGTGCTTCGCTGATAAGAAAAAGCTAAAGGAGTTCATCACCACCAAACCAATATTATACGAAATGCTGAAAGATATTCTTTAAGAAGACGAAGAAGAAAAAGGTAAAAATATAAATTATGAACAACAAATACACATCTATCAACAAATGAATACAAAAATCAAGTGAATTAATAATCTGATGAACAGGATAAACTGGTAAATATAACAGAATCATGGACATAGAGAGGGAATGGACCGACAATTTTGGGGGAGAAAAGGGGTATGGGAAGTACAGCAAGAGACTGGGCAAAAGTCTTGCGACAATGGGAGAGGACAGTGGGGAGGGGGAGGTGAGGGTGGAGGGTGGGATGGGTACAGGGTAGAGGGGAGCTATAGGGGGGATAAAAAAGGGGGAACAATGTAATCAATAAACTGAACAATAAAGATTAAAAAAAAAGATTCACATAGCTACCCCCACAATTAAAACACAGACCTGTCCCATCATACAGGAGCTCCTCATACTACTCCTTGAGAGTCACACCCACCTCTTGGCCCCACCCACCCTGCACCCCTGGCAACTACTCATCTGTTTTCCATTTCTAAAATTTTTTCAATTTAAGGATGTTAAATAAAACGTATCAGATAGTGTGCATTATTTTTAAATGAGATTTATTGAGAAAAATTTAAACATCATAATATATATATTCTTTTGAGATGGGCTTTCTTTTTCTTTTGGTCAGCATAATGCTGAGGTCCCTCCAGGTGTTGAGTATATCGATGGTTTATGTTTTATTAATTCCATGGTACGGATGTTGAACCATTCCATCATTCAGGGACATTTTGGCTGTTTCCAATTTTTGGCAATTACAAATAAGTCTGCTATCTGTTTGTAGGTTTTTGTGTGCATGAATCTGTTCATTTCTCTGGGACAAATGCCAAGGAGTGTAATTGCTGTGTTGTATGATAATTGTATGTATAAGTTTCAAAGAAACCGAGAAACTGTTTTATTAGTTTGGGGCTCTATTGTTTGGTAGTTACAAATTTAAGAATGCTATGTCTCTTTGCTGATTTGACTTTTACCAGTATGTAATGTCCCACTATATCCCTGTTACTTTTCTATGCTCTGAAGTCTACTTTATCTGACAGTAATATAGCCATTTTGGCTTTCTTTTGATTGTTTGAATGGTATATATTTTCCAACCTTTTACTTTTAACCTACTTGTATTGTTATATTTGAATTGAGTTTCCTGTGAAACTCAACTTAGCATATAGTTGGGTTATATTTATTTATCCTTTTTTAATTGGTAAATTTAGGCCTTTAACATTTAATATAATTATTGATATGGTTAGAGCTTAAATTTGCCATTTTGCTTTTTGTTTTCTGTTTAATCCCTCTATTTTATTTTTCTGCCTTTCTGTCCCTTAAAATTGGTTTTAAAATTATCTATATATTTAAATTCAATTTATTGAAACTAAAAACAAAACAGTTAACCCATTCCTGCCCCCCTTCTCCAGCATCTGGCAACCACTAAGATAGAATTATAAGTAAATAAAAGTAGAATTACATTTTGATTTATTTACAGTGCTTGTTAAATTCATCTCTTTGTTCAGAGTCTTGAATCATTTTTATAGATGCTTCAATACATATAAATTATCACCATCTACTGGTATTAGCATTTACCAGTTTAAGTGAAGGGTGGAAACCCTGCCTCCTTAATTGTCTTCAGTATTTTTTCTGCCTACATTGAGAACCACATCAGACCATTTTTCAAATTATCTTTGACCATCAAACACAATTAGAAAACACCACAAGGGAAGGGAAATTAATTATATTTACCCAATATTTCCTCTTTCTATTTTACTTCTTGATATCATTTTATTTTATCAAGGTTCCTTCTTTTAACATATCCTTTCTGCTTCAAGAACTTTCATTAGCCATTCTTTTTGGGTAGGTCTCCTGGTGGGTGACAAATGCTTTTAGTTTAGTTTTTTTTTTTTTTAATCTCAACATGTCTTCATTTGTCCTTCATTCCTGAAGGAAATTTTCAATGGATATAGGATTTTAGATTGAAAATTATTTTCTTTCAACACTTGAAAAATTACCTGCTACCTCCTTCTGGCTTGTATGGTTTCTGAAAGCAGTGTCATTCGAATCATTTTCATTGTTTACTGCTGCAGGTAAGGTGGTGTTTAGTCCTGCATTCAAGATTTTTTCCTTTTATCTTTTATTTTCAGAAGTTTGCCTTTTAGTCTCAGATATATCTTGGCATGAATGTATTTGGGTTTATTCTGTTTGGGGTTTGCTCAGCCTTCCCAAACATATATGTAGGTTTCTGCATCTTTTGCAAAATTCGGAAACTTATATTCTTACTTTAAACACTTTTTGAATAATTTTTCAGCCTGACACTTTTCCTCCTCTCATTCTGATTCTCCGAGGACACAAACAGATTTTTTGTTAGAGACATACAGGTCCCTGAGGCTCTGTCCTTTCTCTTTTTTTTCCTCTTTAATTTTTCACTATTGTTCATGTTGGTGATTTCTCTGGTTCTGTCTTCAGGTTCACAGGTTCTCTTCGTCCTACTGTTGAGCTCACTCATTGAAACTTAAAATTTCAGTGGAAGAAAGTCAGGCTCCCATTTGGCCTTTGCTGAGGAGGAGGAGAGGGGGTTGCTTCTTTTTCTTTCCATGGTGTTTGGCTGGAGTAGAGCAATTGCTGTCTAAATGTTTCCTTCTTGCTAGGATACCCATTTCCTGGTCCTTGGACTAGAGAGAACTGGCTTTCCTGGGTATTTTTAAAAAATCTGTGCCTACTGGCTTTTCCAAATTGCTGGTTTTCCCAGCGTCCCCTCTGAGCTATCTGAGACAAAAGGACACCCGGGGAGCTCACGCCCTGTCTTTCCTGAACCCTGCAGTCCGAGCTGATCTGCCTTATCTTAAGCTTTTTTGTCTTATGTTTGTTTTAAATGTGACATCTAGGAATTTTCCTAAACTTAGCAGGAGGGAGAGGGAAAAGCACATCAGTATATCCTGACATTTATCAGTGGAAAGGACCTTTTTGCTCAACACTTCTGACCTCCAGGTCTGGTTAATTGTCTCAAAGGCTGATCAATGAAACAGCCATGCAGGCCTCTGCTACGGTGCTTACCCATATAGTGTAGAGTCAAATTAGGCATTCATTCATTTATATCAGAACCACTCATTGTGTAGACGAAGCTCAGATTTTATAAGTAGGTGTTCAAAGTCAGAAAGAACAGGCCACTAACAATGCATATAGGTAGCCTTGTGAGAAAAATGGCTCATGAAACGAGCCTGTAAAAATGTTAAGGATGAAAAGGTGATGTGAAAGTTATGTTCATGTAAACATGTAAAAGTTATGTTCAGAGGAAATGGCGGGGGTAAAGGGTGATATGGGGGGGCATTTGTTAAGAGTCCACTTTGTGCCAGGCAAAACAGAGTGACAGCACACATGTGTGCTACGTGTGCTTGGGAGGAGGGAGCTGACAGACACTTGGCCACACACAGACCCTGCAACAGTCAGCTGCTCTGGGTTTCTCCAAGGGAAAAAATTTGTAACCACCACACATACTACAGAATCATAAAAAGTAGATGAAATTGACTGTGAGTGCTACAAAGCAAGTTAAAGCACTACTTGTTGACAATGCAAAAACTGCACATTCTTCACAAATCTAAAACAATCCAAGAAAAGCTCTATGAGTAAGTCAGAATAGAGCACCCAGTATCCAGAGGGAAGGACACAGTCATATTCCAACACAAAATAGTGACTCAGGACAATGGACAATACTTCCTTCCAGCCCCCCACACCCTCAGATTTATTTTATTACTTTATGCCTTTGTTGCCCCCTCACAGGATAAGTATCATTCTGTTACTTTATGGGTAAGGATAATAAGAGATAAATAAGGGACAAAGCTGAGATTCTACTCCCAGACACTTACCATACTATGTGACAAAGGGGGAACATGCAAATAGACCATAACTCCGCAACAAAGATGGCAATGCCCACGGCCAATAAGGAGGGAACATGGAAATTGAGGATCACTTCACGACAAAGATGGGCTGAGAGCAGCAAGCAGGCAGGAGGCGCAGAGCGGCTGGGGAGGGGTGGGACGCCTGGCTTTGTCGCCAAAGCAGGCATCCTGCCCCTCCCCGCCCCCGGCCGCTCCGGGCCTGCGGGCAGTGCGTGTGGAGAGCCTCTGGCGGGGAGGCAGGCTGGCGGCGGGTGGCCTATACTCGCCACACGGCAGTGGGGGCAGCGGTGAAAGCACCAGCGGAGCCTGCAGGCCGAGCTGAAGTAATGCCTGCAGGTCATCAGCACGGACGAGTGGCTGCGCAAGTCCCACCTCCTGGCCCAGAAGGTGCGAGATAGCAGGGACAGCCACCATGGCAGGCCAGATTGACATCCTCCTGCCATGGGGGTTTGCGGATCTGCACAGCTGGCAGGCCTCCGTGGGCGCATCCTCTCCTCTCCCGCTGGTGTGCGAATGACCCCCAGGGCGCCGTCACCCACACATACCTGCAACAGTCCTGGATCATGGCATGCACAAGTTCTCCTCTCCAGCCTCTCCCCCACCCTCCAGCCCCTCCGCCATACTTCCATCAACCCCAGCATGTCTATATCTATCTCCCTTAGGATGTGCGCGCGTTCCCTCAGGCATGCTCATGTCTTTTGGAAAGTGTCTGGGTGTTCTGGGTGCTAAGGGTGGGCGCCTGTGAGATGACAGTGAGAGAGTGGAGTGGGGATGCCCTGTTCCTGCAGAGGCCAGTACAGCCACGAGCTCACCTCCCTGGGGCTAATGCCGGTGCTGAGGCGGGAGCAGGTGCAGACAGACACACCTGGTGGGCGCGGACAGCCCTTGCTGAGGTGCTTTCAGTCAGCGTTCAAGATAGGGAACCCAGAGGAGGTGAGGAATTCTGTCCTCTCCGTGAAACAGTGGGATAGTCGGGACAACTGCAGAGGAGGAATGTGCACTTTGGGTGCCGGCACCCATGAGCAAAGGCTGCTCTGACTGAGCCTCACTCGCTTGGGGCCTAGCACGCCCCGACTGGGCAGTGGGTGACAAGATGTGCTTTTCCGAGTAAGTGAGAGAAAACACTGATTCTCCCGCTGTCTGCAAAGTGGAGTGGGGAGTGAGTGAGGTTCCCTGTCGGAGGGTTCCAAATCCGCCATTGGTTCCTTTCACACCCTCCCCAAAATGTATACACACTTTGAATACCTACTGATTCCAGTGGGTTTAAGCATGAAAAGAAAGAAAACAACAATGGAGCTGTCATCTGTTGAAAGTGCGGGCACAAACCAGCAGGTGGACATTCCCCGAGGGTCCCGGATTGGAGAGGGTGCAGGCCAGACTGAGGGGCCCGCTTCCCCATCCGACGTGCAGTGGGCCTCTAGTATAAAAATAATTAGGGATGTTTAAAACACTCAGTTACAAGGATATATGCTCATATGATATGCAATAGGAAAGGATTTGTAAACAACCCAAATGCCCAACGGCAGGGGGTTAAAGAAGTAATGGCATACCTTTACAAAAGAATATTTCAGTAGTATGTAGTCACTACAGACATACTCGCAGAACGCTTCCTATCATGAAAGTCCTCACAGTGCACTGCTGTGGAAACGGGCTTCTCTATGCAGATCAGGAACCCTAGGTTTTTCCCTGGGGAGGATAGGGTTTTGCTGATTGGATTTTATTTAAGAATCAAAGGGTCCTTGTGTCTATAATATGGCTCTTACGTGGGATTATTAAGCACACAGATTGCCTAAATCTTCTTGGCTAGTTATGTGAGGCCCAAGCATGGAAGGACAGAGGTGTGACACCCTCGAGGGGTGGGGCACATGTGGATCTGTGCAGGTGCATGTGGCATCTGTTCTGTGGGCCGCCTTTGCCCCTTAAGTTGAGGACCTTTGACTGTCAAACACAATTTAGAAAACACAAGCAGAGAAGGAACTTATGTGTGTGGTAGTTCCCTAATAGTCTGCTGGCTACAAAGCAGTATAATCATAATTACAAAATATAAAACAGAGGAACAAGCCACTAGAAGAATATATACTTAAAGGTTAACTGTGGACATTTTTGGATGGTAGAATTATGAGGATTCAATAGTTTTGAACTTGCCTATATTTTCCAATTTTTTCATTTTTCCTCCAATAGAACATATACTATCCCTTCCAAGCATATCTGACTGTGAAAGTTAATTCTGCTAATATAGTACTAAAATTAGCTTGCTGGTGTTCATTTAGGGTTTTGGGAGGATCTGTATTCACTGGTGAACTTGACATCCTATCCAATAAAAGAGAAACATGCAAATTGACCATATCTTCACTATGGCCCACAAGCCAGGCCCACCAGCCAATCAGAGGCATATATGCAAATTAATCCAACAAAGATGGCATTTAATTTGCATAACCAGGTGCAGAGCAAAGACTGAAGACAGAGTAGAAGGAAGCCAAGTGTTGCAGAAGGGAGCAAAGTTGCAGAGAAGCAAGCAGGGTGGTGGAGAGTAGGGAAGCAGGCAGGACTGTAGAAAAGGGAGGGAAGCAGGTGGGGCAGGGGAAAAGGGAGGGAAGCAACTGGGTCAGTGGAGACTACCCCAGGAATCTTCCTGCAATGGGCTTCTAGTATATTTATGTTTCCCTATTTTGTATTTTGGGGGTAATTTTTGGCAGGTTTTACATCCTGGTGGTTTTAGCTTTAAAAATAAATTGGAGAGTGTTTTACCTGTTCACAATGTTCTAGAAAAGTTTAAATACAATGAGAATTATCTATTTCTTGAAAATTTAGAACTTACAACCAGTAAAACCATCTAGTCCTAGAGCCTTTTAGAATGGCAATACTTTGGTATCTTTTACAGTTTATTCTTTAGTTAGTATCCATTCTTCCTTTGGTCAATTTGTATATTTTCCAAACAAATATATTTATATTTTCAGATTTATTTCACAAAATTTATATAATATTTTTGATAAATATAAAATGTATCTAGCATATCACTTGCTCTAAACTTGTTCTCTCTTCCCTTTTTCTTTATTATATCTGTCAAAAGTTTTTCTATTTTATTTTCAAAGAAGCAGCTTTAAATATATCTTATAATTCCTGTATTATCTGGCTGTCATGTCTTCTACATTTTCCATGCTTATTTTATGGTACTTTTACAAACTCCTTGAGTTGAAGGCTTATTTCAGCTATTGTTATTCTTTTATAATGGAAGCATTTGGGACCATCATTTTGCCCTTTGAGTATGCCTATAATTGTAGGTGATCATCCTCATTATGCTGTGTTTTTATTTTTTTTACTTTCTAGATAGATTGTTGTAATAGTTTTAAGTTCTCCTTTGATCAAATAGTTACTTAGAAGACTGCTTGTTCAATAAAGAGGACATTTAAGAAAGGTAAGTACTTAGGTCCAAAAAGGAAACATGGGGGATGTAGCCTAGCAGATGGCAAACTTCTAGTGGGATGGTGGCTGCAGCTTGGAGGGGAACTCTTGGGACTCAGGTAAGACAACCTGGTAAAGGTGAGAAGGAAGGGGCGGGCAGCACAGCTCCATTACTGTGAACTAGGAGGAGCTGGGAATAGGACATGGCCTGGGGAAGGGGGAAGGCCATAAAGAAGACTTACGCAGCACCGCGAATACTCCTAAGGTCTCCCAAACCTCCTGGTGGCCTTAGGGGATGAAAAAAGGCAGCCAAACCTGCCACATTTAGCAGGAGAGAAATTCAGTAACATGGAAGGTCCATAAACTTAGACATGAACTATGTCTTACTATTGATGCCATTGAAGCATATGGAATTCTTTGTGTTACAAACAGAAGTATCCAGAGAGCCTCCTGAGGAGCCAATTGGCCCATTTCTATAGTCTTACAGGGAACAAGGAACTAATGCCCAAATTCCAATTCCATGAAAAGCTTTCAGACACAAGGCTTGAGCACCACGTTCAGACACTAGAGAGCACAGATGTCACCTCACGGCGCTCTGGCCACTTCCTGGGTTTCCATCCTTTATGAAATCATGCGTCATAGATGACAATAGCCAAGAATTCTTAACCAGCTGCCTGATGCTCTGCTCCCCTGGCTTCGACTGGGGCCAGGCCCTCAGGCATCTGCTCTAGCACCACAACATTCTTGAGCTTAAGATTCCCGAGTTTACAGCATTCACACCTGACTAATGATATTTGATAAGAAATATTAATTCTTTGGATTTATCAGGTTTCCTTTTTAGGACGAGTGAAGAATGTTCTATTCTCCGTGGATTAAGATAAGAAAAGCTATGGCTCAGGCTCTGGGTCCCATTTGGAACAAAGTGTTGCTGTATTTGAATAAAGAAAAACCACATGTGACTCAACCAAGGAGAAAAGCATTTCATAAATAAAGGGGAAAAAACCATAACACACAGATAAACATTGGTTCCCAAATATTCCTGGGCCTGCTGATGGTTCCTGTCTTTCTAAAACAATGTTTTCTTTATATGTTTCTAAACAAGGGCCCATCAAAGAACATTCTCCACTCAGCTGTCTTCTCTGGACTGAAGGCTCTGAAGCGGGTGGAGCACTCTGGACCCTTCTGCAGTGTTCTCAGTGGGGGTATGCGAACATCTCCGGAAGCAGAGAACATCTGCACGTCTGGGTAGGGTGACGAACAGGGCTGCGGCGGTAGTCGTCCTGGGTGAGCGCCCTGGAGGCTGTTGGGCTTGAGCCCACGTGGCATGCTCTCTGAAAGCCTGCCTCGGCCCGGCGGGGCCACCTCCGCACCACACAGCCAGGTGAGACCACAGCAGTGCCGTTCCACGCTGTGCCTGGGCACTGTTTGCCAGAAAGCAGCTGCCTCTGGTGACATAAACATGCTTCCCTTACAGTCACGTGGGTGGTACCACCAGTGACACAGTGACAAAAGCCTTGTTTGGCCAAAAAACCTTAAAGCAGGAAATTCAACGTCCTTCTCTTGGCAATTTGGGTGGGAGCTGCAATGTGGCAGCAGCTCCGGAAGGCCTGGGCCCAGCTGCCAGAAGCTGCAGGACCCACCAGTGCAGCCCCTTCTCTGTGCGGAAAGCTGACTCCTGTGTGAGGCGAAGGCCACCTGGTGGGAGTGTGGGGACCTGGGGCGGTGAGACGCAAGGCCGCTGGCCTCTGTGAGGCTGAGCTGGCTGGCTGTGGGGACAGTGCTGCCGGTGTGGGTGTTCATGTTCCAGCTGCTGAGAGTCGGCCGGCCACTCAGATGAACAACCTCAGCAGTGTTGTGTTTGACCTGCTCATGAGACAAATGCAGCTTTTCTAACTTCCTCAGCATGTTTTGCCCCGACTCTGTGCCTCTGGAGCCTCCCAACATGATTGATTTTCAGCCACCTGGTCTACCACAGGATGCTGAGAAATTCTGGCCTATCGTAATTTAATGCTGGTCTGAGCTCCTTTCTCACCTGTCCTCAGGGGCAGGGTGCCCAGAGACAGCTTCTAGAGATGAAATCATGTGGGGACATGCAAGATCTACTGCCCCCTGCTGAGCTTCATGCTTCAGTGTGACAGTCCTGGGAGAAGGAGGTTCTGCTGTAAAGACACCTCTTGTACCTTTCAAGTATCTTAAAGGAACAACCAGTTAGAGATCTTGACACTGTGTCCTTGCGTATCTAGCTCTTAATTTACTTATATATGTTTCCAGTTTGAGGAGGATTCACACAGTGCAGCCCCCCGCTGTAATCCCTACGGCTATATTACTTTATGGGAGCTTCCTCACTGCTTTAAAAAAATACCAGCTTCCCCGAGATTTAATTTACACACCACACATCCCACCTATTTGAAGAGTGTAATTCAATGTATCTGAGTATATTCACACACTGTGCAGCTATCATAACAATCTAATTTTAAATATTTTGCTCCCCCTTTAAAGAAACTGTGTGCCTTAGTTGGTAGTCATTCATCATCTCCCCTTCCCACGTTCTGCTTGTTCCAGTCTTAAGTAACGATTAATCTTTCTATTGCTATGCATTTGCCCATACAGACATTTTACATAAATGAACGCATACAGTAGGTGTCTTCTGTGCGTGGCTTCTCTCATTTGGCATAATGTTTTCAAGCAGTGTCCATGTTGTAGCATAATATCAGCACAATCCAGTGGCCCTACGACATTCTACTATAGAGTTAAACCACCCTTCTTAGCCATTCATCAGTGAATGAACACTGCGCTGTTTCCACTTTCTGTTATTATGGAAAAAGCTATGAACATTTGTGTAAAAGTTCTTGAGTATATGCCTGGGAGTGGACCTGCGCGTCCTGTCCTAACTCTGTTTAATCCCTGGAGGCACTGCAGACTTTTCCAGAGCAGTGGCACCATGTGGCATTCCCACAAGGTGTGTGAGGGTTCAGTTTCTCCACATGCTTGTCAACACGTGTCACTGTCTCTCTTTCTATTCACCCACAGACACGGGAGAGAAGTGGGAGCTCATCACAGGTCTGACTGGCAACTGCTAATGCCTAACAATGTCGAACATCTCTCTTCTGTGCTTATTGGGGCCATTCATACGTCTTCTTTGGAGAATGCCTAGTCACATCCTTTGTCCTTTAAAGATTTTTTTAATTACTGAATTGTAATAGTTCTTTATAAATTCTGGGTGCAATTTCCTTACCAGATATATAATTTTCAAATGTTCTCTCTGTCTATGCATCGTCTTTTCATTTTCTTGATGGTATCCTCTGTAGCAAAACTACTTTTAATTTTGATGTGGCCCTAATCTACTTTGCCTTGTGTCACTTGTCCTTACTTGACTACTTTTAATAGTATATATGCTTGAATTTATATAGTTCTTTACATTTTTCAAAGCATTTTCTTTTGAATCCCTTTTCTGAACCTTCTTAATAAACGTACGAAATAGGAAAGCCAGCTATCACTGCATCCACTTTATAGAAGGCAAAACAAAAAAGCTCAAGGTTGCATAGCTGGTGAGTGGAGAGAGAGGCTGGAGACAAGGCTCTCTGAGGAGTCAAACTTCCACAGCAAGTCAGATACATGACCAGCCCTTCTGGCCACAGTCAGGCACTTTTAGATGATTTTACCGCATGAGGCAGGATGGTATGGAGGCTTTAGAACCAGACCCAGACAGACATTTGATCTCTTCTGCTTGGTGGCTGTGTGACCTTGGAAAAATCACTTAACCTGTCTGAGCCTCAGCTACTTCATTGGTATTAAGGTGGGTAATAACACTTGCAACCTCTTAGAGTTGCTAGGTGAACTAAATGAGAAAACGCTCACAGTGTTCTTTTTTTTTTTTATCTTCACTTTAGGATATGTTATTTATTTTTAAAAATTGATTTTTAGAGAAAGAAAGAGAGAGAAACATTGATTGGTTGTCTCCCATACCCGCCCCAACTGGGGATCAAACCCACAACCTAGGCATGTGCCCTGACTAGGAATGGAATCTGCAACCTTTTGGTGTACAGGCCGATGCTCCCACCGAGCCACCAGGCCAGGGCTGTAATGTTCTTAAGTAGTACAATGCCTAGTAAATAGCAAGTGCTCAATAAACATAGGTTAATTTATTCCTTAAGTTTTGTTTACTGTAACACTGCTGCCAACAACATAGCCTTGACAAGTTGGAATTCCTCCAACTACCTGCATTATTAATCTGCTTTACCCACATGCTCACTTCAGAGGATCCAGAAAATGTTTGCTCAGCAAAGACCCTGGCGACCAGTTAGTTTGACCCTCAGAAAAGGGCTGTAGCACGGGGTGTCTAAGACCACAAGGCACATGAGCTTTCCAACATGACTTCATAAACATCCTTCCATTTCCATAAACCCAGCGTTAGTGCGGGGCCCCAGACAGCTGTGACACTGAGCAGTTCCAAGGACCTTCCCAGGGGAGGTGAGGGGCCCAGAGAGAGGCAGCATGGATGGCAGCTGGCCACCATCATGTTGGCTCCTGAAACCCTTCTCCTAGTCCAATCTCTGTCTGAATAGACCGATTCCATTGCTCTCCCGTGTTCAGAGCAAACAGAGTGAGCCTCTGCATGCGTTGCCTGTGGTGTCTAGTCTGCGTCTCACCAAGGAACACGAGACTTAAGGGTGACGAGCTCAGGAGGCTTTTGTGGAACCAAATTATGGCATCGAGGGGCGGACTTGTGGCTGCATGGGCTCCCGCGGTGGCTTGTTGGCTGTTGCAACCAGGCTGTTTTGTTCCCGGGATAGGAACTCTCAGGCAGATGTGTAAAAACTTCTGGAGATTTTTGTGGGAAGGGCTGTTCTCATGGCTCCCTCAAGGGCCCTGTAATAGAAGCTGCTCCAACAGAGCAGGTTCTACAACTGAAATAAGCAAAAACACAGCGAGGACATGCACACCTCCTGATCAGGAGCCCCAAGGACAGCCTTTCCAGGACTGACTAACAATCAGAGGCTCTGTGGCCTCATCCGTCCCCGCCCTCCTTTCTCACTGCCACCTGGGCTCGGCTTCAGGCTCCCTCTCTTCACAGCCCCAAGAGAGCTGCCACACGCATCACACAGATGGCCATGTCCAGAGGAAGGGACATTCCTCTCGGTTTTCCCTTGTGAAGGAGACCACCCCTTGTGCCTCTCTGGCTTCAATTACCTCCCCTCTCCATGACAAAACCAGTCCCACAGCAAGGCTCTGAAGGCCACTGAGACTGGCTTGGGCCTTCAACGCTCACCCCTTAGGACCGGACGCCTATCAACCTCCCTAAGAACCTGCTGCAGAGTGTGGGGTGCACTGATATATGGCAAGTGCTCAATAAATATAGGTTAATTAATTCCTTAATTTTGTAAGAAGTGGGGGTGGCTATTGGACAGGCACGCCCTGGTGTCTTCCTCTTATGGAAAGCTGGCTCCATCATGAGATCCTGGGCAAGTGCAAGGAGCCCAACTAGCCGGCTACCAGCTACCGGCCCAGCAATGTTTGCTTGATAGATCACCAGCTAAGATTCAAGAAGAGAGCAGTGCAAACACCGTCCCTGTGGGTCTCCACCTTTCATCTACAAGAGCTGGGCTTCACGAGGATGATGCCTAAGGTTCCTCTCACTTCCAATATTCTTTGCTGAATCTATAGTTAATGAAAAGGTAAAACCTAGTTAATGCAGGGGAGAGGCAGGGGCCTGGTCATGGGCTCCTAACGCTAACCTGTGCTCTCTGAGGAGTGACTTAATTTTAGTTAATCTCCCCTAGAAATGCACAATATCAGAATTCCTAACCCGAAGCTGTGTGAATCTCTCTGCTAATTCTATTCCTGCCCCCATTCAGCATGGTGAGCAGTGGGTCGGTCAGGAAGAACCCAGAGAATGTTGGAGCTGGAGGCATAGGTGGTAGTTCATTGGCAAACACGCTGTCCTGTGCGTGTTTCTTCCTGAGCACCCGGTTTTCCCAAGGAGTTGACGTGGGCAGGCCAGCAGGCAGGGGGTCCAGCAGCTTGGTGAAGGTGTTGGGCCTCTTGGTGGTGCAGCCTGGTGTGTGCTGGCGACAAGGCTCTGGTGGGGCAGCAGGAACTTGACCTCAGAGTCTGGAACTGCTTGGCTGCGGTGGCGGCACTTGCTGGCCTCCATCTCCTGCTTCATGACTGGATGGCATGGGCGCGGATGCAGGCATGGTGTGGCCCTCATGCCTCATTAGCCCTGGGTGATGGTGTACCTTGTGGGTCTCAGTGCAGCCAGATGCTAAAGTTCTTCACTGGAAGGGTTTGTGTTTTTTTTTAAAACACCTGCAAAAAGTAGAGAATTTCCCTGGAGGCTTCTTCACCTTCTCCAGCTGAGACACAAAGTACCCGAGGTGCGACTTGGCCACGAGGTGGTGAGGTGCAAAGATGCACATGTGGCAGAGGGTGGGGTGCAGCCTTGGTGGTGGGCAGGTAGGCAGCACCCCACTGCCTTGGACTCTGCAACGGCCAAGGCCGTTGGGGCTTTGTTGGGGCTGGAGGTTTCTTCTCTGGTGGTGGGCAAAGTGACTTCAAGGCTAAGCCACAGGCATGACCGGTCTGCAGCCAGTTGCTTCCAGAACACTGTCCATTTCTGGTTGAGGGCCGTGAAGGCTTTTCTGCCTTAAGCATGGAGAATGCTGTCCGCCTGCACTGTGGCTTTGCACTCACTCCCTGCCTGGCGCAAGGAGCAGGATTCATCCTTGTCCTGGAGGGCCTAGAATGTTTAAAGGAGGCAGTGCCTGGCAAGTGCTAAGTCCTGGGGCACGAGTCCTAGTTCTAAGAGTTGAGAGACCGGGAGTACTGAGGGCCCGAGCTTTCAGGAGGATCCTGGGAAGAATTAGCAGCAGAGCAGGGCCTCAGCGTCAGGGTTGAGGTGGGAGAACAGAGGAGGGGCAGGCCCCAGACCCAGTGGGGGAATCGTGGCAGAAATAAGCAGCCAGGAGTCAGAGATTTGGGGGCTGGGCACTGAGGATGATGTGAGAATAGATTCTAACCAGGTGGTGGAACCCCAATCCTTGCTTTGGTTTTATGGCGTCTGCACCATTCGAAGCTGGAGGTGTGGATGAAAAGAGCTGACAGGTAGATTGGGACTGACCGACTCTGTGCACAGGCAAAGAGCAAGTTCTCCAAGCAAATGATTCAAAACAGGACGACTTTTCTGAGTGGGGGAGCATTGCTTGGCCCCGTTCTGGTGCGGGCCCTTCGGGTGCAGGCAGCCCAGGCTGGTGGTGGGGTCTCCCCCAGCTCTCTCTGTAGAGCTAGGTGCCCAGGACAATGCTCGGGAAGCCCCGAGCTCGTGAGGGAAAGCGACACCCCCACACAAGCTGAGAAGAATGAGCTGAACCTGAGAGAGGGAAACCACCACGACATTAATTCAAGGGAAGAGCATTATACTCAGGCCTTTGTTCCTTCTCAAGCGGGCCAAATGGAAAGGTTGTTTGATGGGCAGGCCGTGTAAAGAGGGAGAAAGGAAGCAAGGAGGTGGCAAGAAAAAAAAAAGGGGGGGGAACGACATAAACTAGAAGAATGTGGTTGACAGAGTCTTATTGCCTTATTATTCCTGGGCATATGGTGCCACTGAGTCTGAGTTCTGTGACTCCCCATCACTGCAGTGTGCGCAGCGCTGCTCCCAGAACAGCTCTCCCCTGCAAGCAGCCCAATGCCTCCCTCTAACTCCCCCGCGACTCTCCCAGGGTGGCAGCCAGGCCACAAGGCTCCGTTCTAGCAGAAGGCAGGAGGAGGACGCGCTAGAGATGGTCCTTACCACAGGCCTCTCCTGTTGACGCTTTGCTTCATTTCTTTGATCAAATTTATCTGCTTCAAAGGTAGTCCCACTTTCCCCAATGAAGATAAAATGAGAGGGAGTTCACAGGAGTCTGGAGGGAGGAGGAGCAGAGGACAGGAGGGAGGTACGTGGCCAGACATGAAAGCTCGTGGGCGGTGTGTGCCTCAGTCAATTCCAAGGAGCAAAATGCATGTGGGACCTCGGAGCGTAGATGAGAGAAGACACTCCAGGAGCATCTTAGAACCTGGAACATCAGGTCCCCTCACCCTAGGCGCCCACTGGCACATGAGCGTGTGAGCAGCTTTTGGAAAGCAGGAAAGAGCGTCCTTCCAAGCACTAAAATGTAAGCTTCTTCTTCCTTCCGGGGGCTCTCAATGTCACAGCCATTTTTATTTGCTGTTTCCTGTCGAGCTTGCTGGGCACCGGGACACTTGCGGCGAGTACACACTGGTCAGATGGCGCCTGGCTGGGATAGTGACGTTGAGCCAGGCCGCGTCTCTCCTTCTGGGGGGCCCACTGCCCCATCCAACCCGGAAAGGGTGACCTCCCAGGTGCTGTGACCTCTTCACTGGGACGTATGAGGCACCTGGACCAGGATAGCGGAGAGGCTCACCTGGGAGAGCTGCCACTGAATGGGCCCCAGCACAGCCAACGTGGGGTGCCAAGTGCCACCATGGCAGCTGGGTGTGTGTGCCTCACCCTGACCCCTAATTCACCCATGCTCTCTGGGGTGCAGGATGGCAACAGTCCCTGCACAGGGTGGAGAGGGGAACGCTGAGTGGGGCTGGGGTGCCAGGCAGGGAGCAGGCGGCTGGGAGCCCGTCCCTGGGTGGCGGGATCATGTGAGCCACGGACGGCTCTGAGCACTGTGGGCTCTCCGCTCGCCCACTGGACTTGACTTCTTAAACACACATACATTCCCCGGGCACCTGCAGAGCATTAAACTGAGTGCAGACCATCTGCGCGGGCTCCTGAGACCCAGGCCACTGGCCCTGCTGGAGCTGCAGGCTTCTCCAACCTCATCCTAGTCTAGTGAGAAGGTCCACCACAGGCTCCCAGGCTCCTGAGAGCCTCGCCTTGGGTGGAGGGTAGGGGTGGGGGGGGAAGGAGAGGGAGAAGGGGATGCCCAGTTCCTGCCTGTGACTGAGCCAGTGGCCTCTCTGCGTACCCGCCCTGAGTGCCTCTAACGTAAAGGTGGAGGCATCTCCACCATCTCCAGGTAACCAGGGGGAAGCTCAAAGCCTCGAGGCTCTGTGGAGATAATATTTCAAATAAGTGGGAGTCCCATGTAATTAGAATACTTTTGAATTAAAATTGCCAGGTTAGTAATTGCTTTTCTATTATAATATTTACACTGTTGCCATTGTGTACCTTATCTCATTAATTACTGTCGGGAAAAAGTGAGGCACTGAAGAGTTAATGTGATGTGCTAACCAAGGAGGTCCAGATGCTTAAGAAACAGAGCTTGAAAGAAAGTGTCACCCACACTCAGTCCTGATAACGCGGGCCTCGAAGCTGGTGGCCACCCGCTAGGGGGCCGTGCTCCGGTTCCACTGCCTGCTGTTCTTAGAGATCAACGGAGAACACCCACCCCACTCCCCGGCCTCATCACACACGGGAAGGAGGTCAGGAGTTCCCTTCAGTGGCAGCAAGAAAAAGCTTGCACTTAATCAAAAGAGACAGCACTTGGCACAAATAACTCAGCGAAACAGAAATTAGAAACGGCACCAAAGGTCAGTCAGCAGGGTTGGGGCAGCAGGCCATGCTGCACAGAACATGGGAGCCTGATGCTTTCCATGAGGATATGCACAATGGGAGGGGCAGGGAGCCGGTCCGGCCAGATACCAAGCCTGCGAATGGTACCTCCCCCAGATGCCTACCACTTGTGAACATACCTCCCCCAGATGCCCCCAGCATGCGAATGGTACCTCCCCGACCTGGGTTTCCAAATAGGCCCCACACTGACAGCCAGTGTGACACACTCCACACTCACAGGTACACACTGGGAGGGAAGCCAAGAGGACCAATCGTGCAGGATTTTCTATTGGACAGAGATGCTTGTTCTGAAAAGGAAAACCTAGTTTTCAAGGAAGCCTCCTGAGGAATGAGACAGAATTTCACTGAAGCTGCATCCACAGTGTCTACACAGACGGCCCTCCACAGATGACATTTCCTTATGGACTTTCCAACAATGATCAAATGATCTTACAGAATACTTTTTTCTTAAAAAATGTTTTTATTAATTTCAGAGAGAGGAAGGAAGAGAAGGATAGAAACAATAATGTTGAGAGAGAACCATGGATGGATTGCCTCCTGCCCGCCCCCTACTGGGGATCGAGACCACAACCGAGGCACCTACCCTGACCAGGAATCGAACCGTGACCTCTGGGTTGATGGGTGCCACTCAAACACTAAGCCACACCCGCCCGGCCATTTCTTTCTTAATGGTTTTTCAATTAAAATATGGCTTGGGTAGGGTTGCCACATAAAATACAGGGTACCCAGTGAAATCTCAATTTCACATAAACAACGAATAACATGTAAAATGAGGGACATAGTTATATGGAGACTTATTTTTTGTTCCTGTGTTTTTATTTGCTAAACCTGGCAACATTAGGTTTAGTGGTCTTTCTGACCCATCCAATGTAAACACTGTAGGGGCCAGGCACTGGGAGACACCCTGGGAGTGGTGGACGGTTACCGGGGAGGTGAATGACCCCGCTGACCCTGGCAATAGCACCGCTATTAAATAACGTGCAGGTGGTTTCCTGCTGCCATTCTGCAGTGTCTCCTGGGTTATTTTACAGGGTCCCGGATGGAAGGACATGTGAGAGGGTTAATTGTAGCTGATCACAGATGGGAAGTTTGGGGATCCGGAAGTCATCTTTCACGTTGCCAGAGCTATATTTTAAGAGCAATGTCATTCAAGAGACATTATGATGGAAGAACAGTCAGAAGATACAAGGAACGGGGAGACACATGATTACCCGAGTCTATTTCAAAGTTATAAAACTCAGGGTTAAACGATTATCTTTTAAAGGTTTTCAGTAAGTTGAGAGGGATGAATAGTGAGCTAAGCACTTTCCCAGTGAAACGAAAGTTGTTTGTATCTCCAGGACTGCCACTCCCACCAGCTAATTCAGACCCTAAATTGGCCACATAAAGAAGTCAGAATTTCTATGAAGAGTCTGGACTGCTCCCAGTGCAGGTGTAGAGAAAGCCAGCACCAAAGGGTCTTTAGTGCATCCACAGTAGCCAGCTCCCCCGCCTCAATGGCGCTACAGAACACTGAAAGCTGTTCCACTCAGCAGAGCCGGCGGGCAACAGTGCTGCAGGAGCAGACACGCCCTCATTGGGGCGTGGTGCCCAGGGAGAGTGGTGTCTGCGAACCTGGAGTCCATTTCCCCCGCGTCTGTGCCTTGTTACATAAAAGCTAGACGATCCTAAGCAGTTCTTCTCCTTCAGACCCTATTGTTTGCAGCTTCCTTTTGTGTGGAGCAGGCAGGGAGGGTGGAGAAACAGATGAGGTTGGCTGCACGTGGTATATTTCACTCTAGACTCCGCTCATGGGGGGAGGGCAAGGGACCAACCCCCAGAAAAGCGACCATCACGGGAGATCCAGAGTTCATTTAGGAGTGCTGTCCCTGCCAGGGTTTTGGCATTAAAACGTCCGCCAGATGACCTTCACCAGAAAGCTCAGAGGTAGAAACTACACGGAGGTGTGCCCGCTGCATTGCGGGAAGCTGGGGAGGGGAGGGTGAGGGCACCGAAATGTTAAATACCAAGTAACGTGATAGCAATGGGGTTGGGAAACAGACAGAAGTCTAAGATAGTCACGGGAGACCCATCACAGAAATAGAGAGAAGACATTTACGGCCCCTCTCACTTCCCTCGGGCACTTTATCAGCTGATGGCGATGAGTGGTAGAAGGATTGCAGGGCGGGGAATCCACAGGGCTTTCCACAAGCTGAGACACAGCTAAGGGGCAACACCTGCAAGGAAAGAGAGAGGCCTGGCCCACCTTAGGCCCACCTGGTGGATGAGGTGACCTTTCAGAGACCACGGCTCAGCCAGCTGAGACGCAGGAGAGGTTAGAGGGAGGCAGCTGCTGGCTAAGCCTCGGGATGGAAGCCCTGAGGAGGCTGTGCAGGTCGGCTTCTCAGAACTGTCTCCAGAGGCCTGACCAGCATCACGGTGGGCAGAGCCAGCTCCACCACCGCTTAGCAGGTGAGAAAAGGACGCAGAACAGCCAGCAGTGCTCAAAGAGGTGAGGCTTGACAGGCACACAGTGGAGTTTGTCTTCCAGGGGAAGGCAGGGAGTTCAGCAGCTCATTATTAGAGCTGCGTGTCACCAAAGGGCAGGGGAAGCGTGCCAGGGAGCACTGTGGCCCAGGCTGCTTAAGCTGTAACGTGAAGTACAGGCAGGAGAGGCCAGGGGAGTAAAAGGGGAGGAGAGGACAGGGGAGTCAGAGGGGAGGAGAGGACAGGGGAGTCAGAGGGGAGGAGAGGACAGGGGAGTCAGAGGGGAGGAGAGGACAGGGGAGTCAGAGGGGAGGAGAGGACAGGGGAGTCAGAGGGGAGGGGAGGACAGGGGAGTAAAAGGGGAGGAGAGGACAGGGGAGTCAGAGGGGAGGAGAGGACAGGGGAGTCAGAGGGGAGGAGAGGATAGGGGAGTCAGAGGGCAGGGGAGGACAGGGGAGTCAGAGGGGAGGGGAGGACAGGGGAGTCAGAGGGGAGGGGAGGACAGGGGAGTCAGAGGGGAGGAGAGGACAGGGGAGTCAGAGGGGAGGGGAGGACAGGGGAGTCAGAGGGGAGGAGAGGACAGGGGAGTCAGAGGGGAGGAGAGGACAGGGGAGTCAGAGGGGAGGGGAGGACAGGGGAGTCAGAGGGGAGGAGAGGACAGGGGAGTCAGAGGGGAGGGGAGGACAGGGGAGTCAGAGGGGAGGAGAGGACAGGGGAGTCAGAGGGGAGGGGAGGACAGGGGAGTCAGAGGGGAGGAGAGGACAGGGGAGTCAGAGGGGAGGAGAGGACAGGGGAGTCAGAGGGGAGGAGAGGACAGGGGAGTCAGAGGGGAGGAGAGGACAGGGGAGTAAAAGGGGAGGAGAGGACAGGGGAGTCAGAGGGGAGGAGAGGACAGGGGAGTCAGAGGGGAGGGGAGGACAGGGGAGTCAGAGGGGAGGAGAGGACAGGGGAGTCAGAGGGGAGGGGAGGACAGGGGAGTCAGAGGGGAGGAGAGGACAGGGGAGTCAGAGGGGAGGGGAGGACAGGGGAGTCAGAGGGGAGGAGAGGACAGGGGAGTCAGAGGGGAGGGGAGGACAGGGGAGTCAGAGGGGAGGAGAGGACAGGGGAGTCAGAGGGGAGGAGAGGACAGGGGAGTCAGAGGGGAGGAGAGGACAGGGGAGTCAGAGGGGAGGAGAGGACAGGGGAGTAAAAGGGGAGGAGAGGACAGGGGAGTCAGAGGGGAGGAGAGGACAGGGGAGTCAGAGGGGAGGAGAGGATAGGGGAGTCAGAGGGCAGGGGAGGACAGGGGAGTCAGAGGGGAGGGGAGGACAGGGGAGTAAAAGGGGAGGAGAGGACAGGGGAGTCAGAGGGGAGGAGAGGACAGGGGAGTCAGAGGGGAGGAGAGGGCAGGGAAGTCAGAGGGGAGGGGAGGACAGGGGAGTCAGAGGGGAGGAGAGGGCAGGGGAGTCAGAGGGGAGGAGAGGACAGGGGAGTAAAAGGGGAGGAGAGGACAGGGGAGTCAGAGGGGAGGACAGGGGAGTCAGAGGGGAGGAGAGGACAGGGGAGTCAGAGGGGAGGAGAGGACAGGGGAGTAAAAGGGGAGGAGAGGACAGGGGAGTCAGAGGGGAGGACAGGGGAGTCAGAGGGGAGGAGAGGACAGGGGAGTCAGAGGGGAGGAGAGGGCAGGGGAGTCAGAGGGGAGGAGAGGACAGGGGAGTAAAAGGGGAGGAGAGGACAGGGGAGTCAGAGGGGAGGACAGGGGAGTAAAAGGGGAGGAGAGGACAGGGGAGTCAGAGGGGAGGAGAGGACAGGGGAGTCAGAGGGGAGGAGAGGACAGGGGAGTCAGAGGGGAGGACAGGGGAGTAAAAGGGGAGGAGAGGACAGGGGAGTCAGAGGGGAGGAGAGGACAGGGGAGTCAGAGGGGAGGAGAGGACAGGGGAGTCAGAGGGGAGGAGAGGACAGGGGAGTCAGAGGGGAGGAGAGGACAGGGGAGTCAGAGGGGAGGAGAGGACAGGGGAGTCAGAGGGGAGGGGAGGACAGGGGAGTCAGAGGGGAGGAGAGGACAGGGGAGTCAGAGGGGAGGAGAGGACAGGGGAGTCAGAGGGGAGGAGAGGACAGGGGAGTCAGAGGGGAGGAGAGGACAGGGGAGTCAGAGGGGAGGAGAGGACAGGGGAGTCAGAGGGGAGGAGAGGACAGGGGAGTCAGAGGGGAGGAGAGGACAGGGGAGTAAAAGGGGAGGAGAGGACAGGGGAGTCAGAGGGGAGGGGAGGACAGGGGAGTCAGAGGGGAGGAGAGGACAGGGGAGTAAAAGGGGAGGAGAGGACAGGGGAGTCAGAGGGGAGGAGAGGACAGGGGAGTCAGAGGGGAGGAGAGGACAGGGGAGTCAGAGGGCAGGGGAGGACAGGGGAGTCAGAGGGGAGGAGAGGACAGGGGAGTCAGAGGGGAGGAGAGGACAGGGGAGTCAGAGGGGAGGGGAGGACAGGGGAGTCAGAGGGGAGGGGAGGACAGGGGAGTCAGAGGGGAGGGGAGGACAGGGGAGTCAGAGGGGAGGAGAGGACAGGGGAGTAAAAGGGGAGGAGAGGATAGGGGAGTCAGAGGGGAGGGGAGGACAGGGGAGTCAGAGGGGAGGAGAGGACAGGGGAGTCAGAGGGGAGGAGAGGACAGGGGAGTCAGAGGGGAGGGGAGGACAGGGGAGTCAGAGGGGAGGAGAGGACAGGGGAGTCAGAGGGGAGGGGAGGACAGGGGAGTAAAAGGGGAGGAGAGGACAGGGGAGTCAGAGGGGAGGGGAGGACAGGGGAGTAAAAGGGGAGGAGAGGACAGGGGAGTCAGAGGGGAGGGGAGGACAGGGGAGTCAGAGGGGAGGAGAGGACAGGGGAGTAAAAGGGGAGGAGAGGATAGGGGAGTCAGAGGGGAGGGGAGGACAGGGGAGTCAGAGGGGAGGAGAGGACAGGGGAGTCAGAGGGGAGGAGAGGACAGGGGAGTCAGAGGGGAGGGGAGGACAGGGGAGTCAGAGGGGAGGAGAGGACAGGGGAGTCAGAGGGGAGGAGAGGACAGGGGAGTCAGAGGGGAGGGGAGGACAGGGGAGTCAGAGGGGAGGAGAGGACAGGGGAGTCAGAGGGGAGGAGAGGACAGGGGAGTCAGAGGGGAGGGGAGGACAGGGGAGTCAGAGGGGAGGAGAGGACAGGGGAGTCAGAGGGGAGGGGAGGACAGGGGAGTAAAAGGGGAGGAGAGGACAGGGGAGTCAGAGGGGAGGAGAGGACAGGGGAGTAAAAGGGGAGGAGAGGACAGGGGAGTCAGAGGGGAGGGGAGGACAGGGGAGTAAAAGGGGAGGAGAGGACAGGGGAGTCAGAGGGGAGGGGAGGACAGGGGAGTCAGAGGGGAGGAGAGGACAGGGGAGTCAGAGGGGAGGGGAGGACAGGGGAGTAAAAGGGGAGGAGAGGACAGGGGAGTAAAAGGGGAGGAGAGGACAGGGGAGTCAGAGGGGAGGAGAGGACAGGGGAGTCAGAGGGGAGGGGAGGACAGGGGAGTAAAGGGGAGGAGAGGACAGGGGAGTCAGAGGGGAGGAGAGGACAGGGGAGTCAGAGGGGAGGAGAGGACAGGGGAGTCAGAGGGGAGGAGAGGACAGGGGAGTAAGAGGGGAGGAGAGGACAGGGGAGTCAGAGGGGAGGGGAGGACAGGGGAGTAAAAGGGGAGGAGAGGACAGGGGAGTCAGAGGGGAGGGGAGGACAGGGGAGTAAAAGGGGAGGAGAGGACAGGGGAGTCAGAGGGGAGGGGAGGACAGGGGAGTCAGAGGGGAGGAGAGGACAGGGGAGTAAAAGGGGAGGAGAGGACAGGGGAGTCAGAGGGGAGGAGAGGACAGGGGAGTCAGAGGGGAGGAGAGGACAGGGGAGTCAGAGGGGAGGAGAGGACAGGGGAGTCAGAGGGGAGGAGAGGACAGGGGAGTCAGAGGGGAGGAGAGGACAGGGGAGTCAGAGGGGAGGAGAGGACAGGGGAGTCAGAGGGGAGGAGAGGACAGGGGAGTCAGAGGGGAGGAGAGGACAGGGGAGTCAGAGGGGAGGAGAGGACAGGGGAGTCAGTGGGGAGGAGAGGACAGGGGAGTCAGAGGGGAGGAGAGGACAGGGGAGTCAGAGGGGAGGAGAGGACAGGGGAGTCAGAGGGGAGGAGAGGACAGGGGAGTCAGAGGGGAGGAGAGGACAGGGGAGTCAGAGGGGAGGAGAGGACAGGGGAGTCAGAGGGGAGGAGAGGACAGGGGAGTCAGAGGGGAGGAGAGGACAGGGGAGTCAGAGGGGAGGAGAGGACAGGGGAGTCAGAGGGGAGGAGAGGACAGGGGAGTCAGAGGGGAGGAGAGGACAGGGGAGTCAGAGGGGAGGAGAGGACAGGGGAGTCAGAGGGGAGGAGAGGACAGGGGAGTCAGAGGGGAGGAGAGGACAGGGGAGTCAGAGGGGAGGAGAGGACAGGGGAGTCAGAGGGGAGGAGAGGACAGGGGAGTCAGAGGGGAGGAGAGGACAGGGGAGTCAGAGGGGAGGAGAGGACAGGGGAGTAAAAGGGGAGGAGAGGACAGGGGAGTCAGAGGGGAGGAGAGGACAGGGGAGTCAGAGGGGAGGAGAGGACAGGGGAGTCAGAGGGGAGGGGAGGACAGGGGAGTCAGAGGGGAGGAGAGGACAGGGGAGTCAGAGGGGAGGGGAGGACAGGGGAGTCAGAGGGGAGGAGAGGACAGGGGAGTCAGAGGGGAGGGGAGGACAGGGGAGTCAGAGGGGAGGAGAGGACAGGGGAGTCAGAGGGGAGGAGAGGACAGGGGAGTCAGAGGGGAGGAGAGGACAGGGGAGTCAGAGGGGAGGAGAGGACAGGGGAGTCAGAGGGGAGGAGAGGACAGGGGAGTCAGAGGGGAGGGGAGGACAGGGGAGTCAGAGGGGAGGAGAGGACAGGGGAGTCAGAGGGGAGGGGAGGACAGGGGAGTCAGAGGGGAGGAGAGGACAGGGGAGTCAGAGGGGAGGGGAGGACAGGGGAGTCAGAGGGGAGGAGAGGACAGGGGAGTCAGAGGGGAGGGGAGGACAGGGGAGTCAGAGGGGAGGAGAGGACAGGGGAGTCAGAGGGGAGGAGAGGACAGGGGAGTCAGAGGGGAGGAGAGGACAGGGGAGTCAGAGGGGAGGAGAGGACAGGGGAGTCAGAGGGGAGGAGAGGACAGGGGAGTCAGAGGGGAGGGGAGGACAGGGGAGTCAGAGGGGAGGAGAGGACAGGGGAGTCAGAGGGGAGGAGAGGACAGGGGAGTCAGAGGGGAGGAGAGGACAGGGGAGTCAGAGGGGAGGAGAGGACAGGGGAGTCAGAGGGGAGGAGAGGACAGGGGAGTCAGAGGGGAGGGGAGGAAAGGGGAGTCAGAGGGGAGGAGAGGACAGGGGAGTCAGAGGGGAGGAGAGGACAGGGGAGTAAGAGGGGAGGAGAGGACAGGGGAGTCAGAGGGGAGGAGAGGACAGGGGAGTCAGAGGGGAGGAGAGGACAGGGGAGTCAGAGGGGAGGGGAGGACAGGGGAGTCAGAGGGGAGGAGAGGACAGGGGAGTCAGAGGGGAGGAGAGGACAGGGGAGTCAGAGGGGAGGAGAGGACAGGGGAGTCAGAGGGGAGGAGAGGACAGGGGAGTCAGAGGGGAGGAGAGGACAGGGGAGTCAGAGGGGAGGAGAGGACAGGGGAGTCAGAGGGGAGGAGAGGACAGGGGAGTCAGAGGGGAGGAGAGGACAGGGGAGTCAGAGGGGAGGGAGGACAGGGGAGTCAGAGGGGAGGGGAGGACAGGGGAGTAAAAGGGGAGGAGAGGACAGGGGAGTCAGAGGGGAGGAGAGGACAGGGGAGTCAGAGGGGAGGAGAGGACAGGGGAGTCAGAGGGGAGGAGAGGACAGGGGAGTCAGAGGGGAGGAGAGGACAGGGGAGTCAGAGGGGAGGAGAGGACAGGGGAGTCAGAGGGGAGGGAGGACAGGGGAGTCAGAGGGGAGGAGAGGACAGGGGAGTCAGAGGGGAGGAGAGGACAGGGGAGTCAGAGGGGAGGAGAGGACAGGGGAGTCAGAGGGGAGGAGAGGACAGGGGAGTCAGAGGGGAGGAGAGGACAGGGGAGTCAGAGGGGAGGAGAGGACAGGGGAGTCAGAGGGGAGGAGAGGACAGGGGAGTCAGAGGGGAGGAGAGGACAGGGGAGTCAGAGGGGAGGGGAGGACAGGGGAGTAAGAGGGGAGGAGAGGACAGGGGAGTCAGAGGGGAGGGGAGGACAGGGGAGTCAGAGGGGAGGAGAGGACAGGGGAGTCAGAGGGGAGGAGAGGACAGGGGAGTCAGAGGGGAGGAGAGGACAGGGGAGTCAGAGGGGAGGAGAGGACAGGGGAGTCAGTGGGGAGGGAGGACAGGGGAGTCAGAGGGTAGGAGAGGACAGGGGAGTCAGAGGGGAGGAGAGGACAGGGGAGTAAAAGGGGAGGAGAGGACAGGGGAGTCAGAGGGGAGGGGAGGACAGGGGAGTAAAAGGGGAGGAGAGGACAGGGGAGTCAGAGGGGAGGGGAGGACAGGGGAGTAAAAGGGGAGGAGAGGACAGGGGAGTCAGAGGGGAGGGGAGGACAGGGGAGTCAGAGGGGAGGAGAGGACAGGGGAGTCAGAGGGGAGGAGAGGACAGGGGAGTCAGAGGGGAGGAGAGGACAGGGGAGTCAGAGGGTAGGAGAGGACAGGGGAGTCAGAGGGGAGGAGAGGACAGGGGAGTAAAAGGGGAGGAGAGGACAGGGGAGTCAGAGGGGAGGGGAGGACAGGGGAGTCAGAGGGGAGGAGAGGACAGGGGAGTCAGAGGGGAGGAGAGGACAGGGGAGTAAAAGGGGAGGAGAGGACAGGGGAGTCAGAGGGGAGGGAGGACAGGGGAGTCAGAGGGGAGGAGAGGACAGGGAGTCAGAGGGGAGGAGAGGACAGGGGAGTCAGAGGGGAGGAGAGGACAGGGGAGTCAGAGGGGAGGAGAGGACAGGGGAGTCAGAGGGGAGGAGAGGACAGGGGAGTCAGAGGGGAGGAGAGGACAGGGGAGTAAAAGGGGAGGAGAGGACAGGGGAGTAAGAGGGGAGGAGAGGACAGGGGAGTCAGAGGGGAGGGGAGGACAGGGGAGTCAGAGGGGAGGAGAGGACAGGGGAGTCAGAGGGGAGGAGAGGACAGGGGAGTCAGAGGGGAGGAGAGGACAGGGGAGTCAGAGGGGAGGAGAGGACAGGGGAGTCAGAGGGGAGGAGAGGACAGGGGAGTAAAAGGGGAGGAGAGGACAGGGGAGTAAAAGGGGAGGAGAGGACAGGGGAGTCAGAGGGGAGGGGAGGACAGGGGAGTCAGAGGGGAGGAGAGGACAGGGGAGTCAGAGGGGAGGAGAGGACAGGGGAGTCAGAGGGGAGGAGAGGACAGGGGAGTCAGAGGGGAGGAGAGGACAGGGGAGTCAGAGGGGAGGAGAGGACAGGGGAGTCAGAGGGGAGGAGAGGACAGGGGAGTCAGAGGGGAGGAGAGGACAGGGGAGTCAGAGGGGAGGAGAGGACAGGGGAGTCAGAGGGGAGGAGAGGACAGGGGAGTCAGAGGGGAGGAGAGGACAGGGGAGTAAAAGGGGAGGAGAGGACAGGGGAGTCAGAGGGGAGGGGAGGACAGGGGAGTCAGAGGGGGAGGAGAGGACAGGGGAGTCAGAGGGGAGGGGAGGACAGGGGAGTCAGAGGGGAGGAGAGGACAGGGGAGTCAGAGGGGAGGGGAGGACAGGGGAGTCAGAGGGTAGGAGAGGACAGGGGAGTAAAAGGGGAGGAGAGGACAGGGGAGTAAAAGGGGAGGAGAGGACAGGGGAGTCAGAGGGGAGGGGAGGACAGGGGAGTCAGAGGGGGAGGAGAGGACAGGGGAGTCAGAGGGGAGGGGAGGACAGGGGAGTCAGAGGGTAGGAGAGGACAGGGGAGTAAAAGGGGAGGAGAGGACAGGGGAGTAAAAGGGGAGGAGAGGACAGGGGAGTCAGAGGGGAGGGGAGGACAGGGGAGTCAGAGGGGGAGGAGAGGACAGGGGAGTCAGAGGGGAGGGGAGGACAGGGGAGTCAGAGGGGAGGAGAGGACAGGGGAGTCAGAGGGGAGGGGAGGACAGGGGAGTCAGAGGGTAGGAGAGGACAGGGGAGTAAAAGGGGAGGAGAGGACAGGGGAGTAAAAGGGGAGGAGAGGACAGGGGAGTCAGAGGGGAGGGGAGGACAGGGGAGTCAGAGGGGAGGAGAGGACAGGGGAGTCAGAGGGGAGGAGAGGACAGGGGAGTCAGAGGGGAGGGGAGGACAGGGGAGTCAGAGGGTAGGAGAGGACAGGGGAGTCAGAGGGGAGGAGAGGACAGGGGAGTCAGAGGGTAGGAGAGGACAGGGGAGTCAGAGGGGAGGAGAGGACAGGGGAGTCAGAGGGGAGGAGAGGACAGGGGAGTCAGAGGGGAGGGGAGGACAGGGGAGTCAGAGGGGAGGAGAGGACAGGGGAGTCAGAGGGGAGGAGAGGACAGGGGAGTCAGAGGGGAGGGGAGGACAGGGGAGTCAGAGGGGAGGAGAGGACAGGGGAGTCAGAGGGGAGGAGAGGACAGGGGAGTCAGAGGGGAGGAGAGGACAGGGGAGTCAGAGGGGAGGGGAGGACAGGGGAGTCAGAGGGGAGGAGAGGACAGGGGAGTCAGAGGGTAGGAGAGGACAGGGGAGTCAGAGGGGAGGAGAGGACAGGGGAGTAAAAGGGGAGGAGAGGACAGGGGAGTCAGAGGGGAGGAGAGGACAGGGGAGTCAGAGGGGAGGAGAGGACAGGGGAGTAAAAGGGGAGGAGAGGACAGGGGAGTCAGAGGGGAGGGGAGGACAGGGGAGTAAAAGGGGAGGAGAGGACAGGGGAGTCAGAGGGGAGGGGAGGACAGGGGAGTAAAAGGGGAGGAGAGGACAGGGGAGTCAGAGGGGAGGGGAGGACAGGGGAGTAAAAGGGGAGGAGAGGACAGGGGAGTCAGAGGGTAGGAGAGGACAGGGGAGTCAGAGGGGAGGAGAGGACAGGGGAGTAAAAGGGGAGGAGAGGACAGGGGAGTCAGAGGGGAGGGGAGGACAGGGGAGTAAAAGGGGAGGAGAGGACAGGGGAGTCAGAGGGGAGGAGAGGACAGGGGAGTCAGAGGGGAGGAGAGGACAGGGGAGTCAGAGGGGAGGGGAGGACAGGGGAGTCAGAGGGGAGGGGAGGACAGGGGAGTCAGAGGGGAGGGGAGGACAGGGGAGTCAGAGGGGAGGGGAGGACAGGGGAGTCAGAGGGGAGGGGAGGACAGGGGAGTCAGAGGGGAGGGGAGGACAGGGGAGTCAGAGGGGAGGAGAGGACAGGGGAGTCAGAGGGGAGGGGAGGACAGGGGAGTCAGAGGGGAGGGGAGGACAGGGGAGTCAGAGGGGAGGAGAGGACAGGGGAGTCAGAGGGGAGGGGAGGACAGGGGAGTCAGAGGGGAGGGGAGGACAGGGAGTCAGAGGGTAGGAGAGGACAGGGGAGTCAGAGGGGAGGGGAGGACAGGGGAGTCAGAGGGGAGGGGAGGACAGGGGAGTCAGAGGGGAGGAGAGGACAGGGGAGTCAGAGGGGAGGGGAGGACAGGGAGTCAGAGGGTAGGAGAGGACAGGGGAGTCAGAGGGGAGGGGAGGACAGGGGAGTAAAAGGGGAGGAGAGGACAGGGGAGTCAGAGGGGAGGGGAGGACAGGGGAGTAAAAGGGGAGGAGAGGACAGGGGAGTCAGAGGGTAGGAGAGGACAGGGGAGTCAGAGGGGAGGGGAGGACAGGGGAGTAAAAGGGGAGGAGAGGACAGGGGAGTCAGAGGGTAGGAGAGGACAGGGGAGTCAGAGGGGAGGAGAGGACAGGGGAGTAAAAGGGGAGGAGAGGACAGGGGAGTCAGAGGGGAGGGGAGGACAGGGGAGTCAGAGGGGAGGAGAGGACAGGGGAGTCAGAGGGGAGGAGAGGACAGGGGAGTCAGAGGGGAGGAGACCCAGGGGAGTCAGAGGGGAGGGGAGGACAGGGGAGTCAGAGGGGAGGAGAGGACAGGGGAGTCAGAGGGGAGGAGAGGACAGGGGAGTCAGAGGGGAGGAGAGGACAGGGGAGTCAGAGGGGAGGAGAGGACAGGGGAGTCAGAGGGGAGGAGAGGACAGGGGAGTCAGAGGGGAGGAGAGGACAGGGGAGTCAGAGGGGAGGAGAGGACAGGGGAGTAAAAGGGGAGGAGAGGACAGGGGAGTCAGAGGGGAGGAGAGGACAGGGGAGTCAGAGGGGAGGAGAGGACAGGGGAGTCAGAGGGGAGGAGAGGACAGGGGAGTCAGAGGGGAGGGGAGGACAGGGGAGTCAGAGGGGAGGGGAGGACAGGGGAGTCAGAGGGGAGGAGAGGACAGGGGAGTCAGAGGGGAGGAGAGGACAGGGGAGTCAGAGGGGAGGGGAGGACAGGGGAGTCAGAGGGGAGGAGAGGACAGGGGAGTCAGAGGGGAGGAGAGGACAGGGGAGTCAGAGGGGAGGAGAGGACAGGGGAGTCAGAGGGGAGGAGAGGACAGGGGAGTCAGAGGGGAGGAGAGGACAGGGAGTCAGAGGGGAGGAGAGGACAGGGGAGTCAGAGGGGAGGAGAGGACAGGGGAGTCAGAGGGGAGGAGAGGACAGGGGAGTCAGAGGGGAGGAGAGGACAGGGGAGTCAGAGGGGAGGAGAGGACAGGGGAGTCAGAGGGGAGGAGAGGACAGGGGAGTCAGAGGGGAGGAGAGGACAGGGGCGTCAGAGGGGAGGAGAGGACAGGGGAGTCAGAGGGGAGGAGAGGACAGGGGAGTCAGAGGGGAGGAGAGGACAGGGGAGTCAGAGGGGAGGAGAGGACAGGGGAGTCAGAGGGGAGGAGAGGACAGGGGAGTCAGAGGGGAGGAGAGGACAGGGGAGTCAGAGGGGAGGAGAGGACAGGGGAGTCAGAGGGGAGGAGAGGACAGGGGAGTCAGAGGGGAGGAGAGGACAGGGGAGTCAGAGGGGAGGAGAGGACAGGGGAGTCAGAGGGGAGGAGAGGACAGGGGAGTCAGAGGGGAGGAGAGGACAGGGGAGTCAGAGGGGAGGAGAGGACAGGGGAGTCAGAGGGGAGGAGAGGACAGGGGAGTCAGAGGGGAGGAGAGGACAGGGGAGTCAGAGGGGAGGAGAGGACAGGGGAGTCAGAGGGGAGGAGAGGACAGGGGTGTCAGAGGGGAAGGAGGAAAAGGGGAAGGAGGAAAAGGGGAAGAGATGGCTCCAGCAGGAGGAACGGATGTGGGCAGGCATGGGAGAATGGACACGTCTGTGCCCGAGCCACAGAATGGGTCTGTGACAGAGCAGGGCTGGAAGTGGCATGAGGAGTCATGCTGTTTGAGCCCCTACTGCTACTGACCTTCCGACACCCAGAGAGCGTGTGTGGCCCTCGACCTGGATGTGGGAAGCACTCACTTAATGGTCCGTGGGACACAGAGTTGCTGTAGAGGCCTGAGCAACATGTGGCCTTTACTTTGAAATGTGAGGGCGCAGCTAAAGTCCCCCAGCCGGCTGTAGGGACAGGAAGCCCTTCGGAAAAGCAAGCCCCAGGAAACACCGCCGGGCTGGCTCTCCTCTCCCGCCACAGAGGTCGGCCTGCACGGGCCCCGTTCGGGGCTGCCGTCTCCCGTGTGAAGGGCAGACACAGTGCAGGACTGGGGTCCCCGGGGCTCTTCCTGGAGAGAGCAGACTAATGAGGCTGTCCCCGCACAGGGCACAGGCCCAGGGAGCCCATGTGGGTGCATGTCATCCCTTTAGTTCCAAGTGGCGCAAACAGGCGTTTTCCCTGCGAGGAAGTGAGCCTGCGCTCTGACGCTTGGCCCCGGCCTCCTCAGGGGGCAGCCCCGGCCCCATGTGTGCTCAAGCCCCTGTTGCCCAGCTCGGGGCAGGGCCGGTTCTGTCCCGATCTAAGAGGTCAGTGGGGGGAGTGAGGATGAGGACCTTGGGCAACCAGGCTACAAACAGTGCCTGCGCCCCTACTTGGTTTGCCCGGCCCCACTGACCCCCAGAACCTTAGGCCCCTATCAGCTCCAACTCTTGGGCAACTAGTTCCATCACCACAGGCCTCAGTGTCCCACACAGGAAGTGAGGAAGTGGCTCCGACCCAGAGAGCTGTCCCGTGACCAACAGCAAGCTCTGCAGGGGCCCGGTGTGGTGGGTGTGACGCAGAGGCCAGCGGCGGCAGGAGGCCCAGCTGACCACATGCCTGGGCTTTGTGTTCAGTCCAACAGCAGTGCAGGCCATGCCCGGGAGCCAGGTGGGGACAGAAGCTGGTAGGTCAAGCTGCTCCAGCGATGGGGACACATCAACCTTTCAGCAGCAGCAGGGAGCTAAGGGCTCTAAAACGCACCCATAAGGCCAGCCACAGGGCCAGTGCTGGCCCACGGCCACGTCTGGTGGCAGTCAGAGCGGCGGCTCCGGGGAGGCCCAAGGTGGAAAGGAGGGAGGAGAAGAGGGGCAGGCCTTGTGCCCAGAGCTAGCAGCTGGACCGCCCCTGCACCAGCTGACTCTGCAGGTCTGAGGAGTGAGATGGCCCAGGAACTGTCTGGGAGGAATTTATTGGGGAGGGGGTGGTGGAGAGAAGATGGGGGAGGTGTGGGATTTATTGAGGAGGGAAGGTGTGGGGAAGAGGGGGTAGAGGGACTTATTAAGGAGGGAAGGTGTGGGGAAGAGGGAGTAGGGGGACTTATTGGGGAGGGAAGGTGTGGGGAAGAGTGGGAGAGGGTTTCATCGGGAAGGGAGGTGTGGGGAAGAGTGGGTAGCGGGTTCCATTGGCAAGGGAGGTGTGGGGAAGAGTGGGTAGAGGGTCTCATTGGGAAGGGAGGTGTGGGGAAGAGTGGGTAGAAGGTTCCATTGGGAAGGGAGGTGTGGGGAAGAGTGGGAGAGGGTTCCATTGGGAAGGGAGGTGTGGGGAAGAGTGGGTAGAGGGTTCCATTGGGAAGGGAGGTGTGGGGGATTTATTGGGAGGCATGCTGAAGAGGGGATGGAAGGGTGGGGGACTTACTGGGGGCGGTGTGGGGAGAAGTTGGGGGCGGTGTGGGGAGAAGACGGGGGCGGTGTGGGGAGAAGACGGGGGCAGTGTGGGGTGAAGTTGGGGGCGGTGTGGGGAGAAGGTGGGTGCGGTGTGGGGAAGAGTGGGTAGAGGGTTCCATTGGGAAGGGAGGTGTGGGGAAGAGTGGGAGAGGGTTCCTTTGGGAAGGGAGGTGTGGGGAAGAGTGGGAGAGGGTTCCATTGATAAGGGAGGTGTGGGGAAGAGTGGGTAGAGTGTTTCATTGGGAAGGGAGGTGTGGGGAAGAGTGGGTAGAGGGTCTCATTGAGAAGGGAGGTGTGGGGAAGAGTGGGTAGAGGGTTCCATTGGGAAGGGAGGTGTGGGGAAGAGTGGGTAGAGGGTTTCATTGGGAAGGGAGGTGTGGGGAACAGTGGGTAGAGGGTTTCATTGGGAAGGGAGGTGTGGGAAAGAGTGGGTAGAGGGTCTCATTGGGAAGGGAGGTGTGGGGAAGAGTGGGAGAGGGTTCCATTGGGAAGGGAGGTGTGGGGAAGAGTGGGTAGAGGGTCTCATTGGGAAGGGAGGTGTGGGGAAGAGTGGGTAGAGGGTTTCATTGGGAACGGAGGTGTGGGGAAGAGTGGGTAGAGGGTTCCATTGAGAAGGGAGTTGTGGGGAAGAGTGGGTATTGGGTTCCATTGGGAAGGGATGGGTAGGGAAGAGTGGGTAAAGGGTCTCATTGGGAAGGGAGGTGTGGGGAAGAGTGGGTAGAGGGTCTCATTGGGAAGGGAGGTGTGGGGAAGAGTGGGTAGAGGGTCCCATTGGGAAGGGAGGTGTGGGGAAGAGTGGGTAGAGGATCTCATTGGGAAGGGAGGTATGGGAAAGAGTGTTAGAGGGTTTCATTGGGAAGGGAGGTGTGGGGAAGAGTGGGAGAGGGTTCCATTGGGAAGTGAGGTGTGGGGAAGAGTGGGTAGAGGGTTCCATTGGGAAGGGAGGTGTGGGGAAGAGTGGGTAGAGGGTTCCATTGGGAAGGGAGGTGTGGGGAAGAGTGGGAGAGGTTTCCATTGGGAAGTGAGGTGTGGGGAAGAGTGGGTAGAGGGTTCCATTGGGAAGGGAGGTGTGGGGAAGAGTGGGAGAGGTTTCCATTGGGAAGTGAGGTGTGGGGAAGAGTGGATAGAGGGTCCCATTGGGAAGGGAAGTGTGGGGAAGAGTGGGTAGAGGGTTCCATTGGGAAGGGAGGTGTGGGGAAGAGTGGGTAGAGGGTTCCATTGGGAAGGGAGGTGTGGGGAAGAGTGGGTAGAGGGTTTCATTGGGAAGGGAGGGGGCCTGGAGGCTCTCACAACACAGAAAGGAGACTCCAGGGATTTGGCCAGTTCTCTCCACTAGGAGGCGATTAAACAGAACAGAAAACAGTTGGGGTGTCACAGTTTAAATAAACTTCCACCAAAAGCAGCTAAGTAGTTTGGTTTGAAACAAATGAAACAAAACAAGAACACCCAACCCTAATCTATCTACTGGCTTAACCCGAAGCCGCCATGTTTCTGCAGCTGGCTCCACCTTCCAGGGAGGGAGCGCACGACAGTGTGTTAAGAGATAGATGTGTGTATAAAAAAGGCCCCTTGTTTGAATTTTCTTTTTTTCCTATAAAATATTTACTGCCTTTGGGTTTCTTCCATATTCAGTTCAGTTCTCAGATGGGATCAGTGAGGATGATGACCACACCCACAAAATTTAAAGCGTGGGACAGGTGAGACTGTAGATTATCTTCATGAGTAATTCGTCTTAACATCCGAACAGAACTGACCTCTAATTAACTATTAATCAGCACATTCTGTGCAGGAGTGTAAGTGCTTAATTTAATTAGTAGTTATTCCAGAAGGTGTCTGTGTAATTCTACTTCAAAAATAGCATTTTTTGAAAAGGAGTAGAGGACAGCGACAAAGGTTGAGATCTATTCTAATCACATCAGAGTTTTATTTCTCTCAATTTCAACTTTGAGCTGTGTTGTTATTGGATTCGTTAACATTTTTGGATGCATTAAAAATTAAATGAAGAGCAAACATTAGACATACAATGTGCTGTTGTTCTCCATCGAGAAGTGACAGTGATGTAGTCACAAAGACTTTCAATAGAGTAACTTAGAGTTCCGCTCTCAGACATGTTACCTCTGGTAACCTCATCAACTTAGTCTGAGAGCATGAGCCCCGAAGCGGGCCACTGTGGGGGTGACGGTCAGCTCAGGAGTCTGAAGCGTGGTCACCATTGTTATGTCTTGCCTTCCATGGGGTGTCTGGTTCCCGCCGGCCCCTTTCGGCAGCCGGTTAACTCCGGTGTGGACGATTAGCTCACAGACCCCTGGCTACAGGAGTGGGCAGAAAGGGTGGGCTCCCCACCACCGGAGATCAGGGTCACCCGCGAGAGGGCTTCCCCGCCAGCAGAGAAGGGAGGAAGGACTCCACGCCAGAACTCCAGCACCTCAAATCCGCAAGAACACTGCTTCCCAGTCTGGACTTAAGAAAGGGGACCACCCAGGAAGGGGTGTGCAGAGATGTACATGTGTGTTTTTTTTAAAACTTTTGATCATGGTTTCATATATACAGGGTGTCCCCAAACATGTAGACACAGTAACAGCTGATAGCTCAACAGATGTTTCTTTTCAGATTTAACTCATTGGAATAATTATTCAAAGTGTGTATACATTTTGGGGGGACATCCTGTATATATCATATAAAATGCACCATTTCAACCATTTCCAAGTGGCATAAGTACATTCACACAGTTGTGCGGTCATTCACACTATCTTTCTTTTCCAAAAGAGGTCACACCCTCTTAAGGCCACTCTGAGTCCCTGAGTAGCCCAGCTATTCCTAGAGGCAGCTGTGGGCTCTGATCACAGGGTTAAACCGTCTCTCCCCACCCCCACAGGCCCTCCTGCTGCTCCTTATACCCAAGCATCAGATCCCCATAGTTCCTGAGCTTCCCCAAACCCACTAAACCACCCCAAAGGGCAATCAGTGGCTTCATATAACTTATTTACTCAAAAAGGCTGTAACAGTTTTTTCCAGGCTGTCCTGTTCTATTTGTAAAATACAAGTTTGGGAGCTTTTAAAATGTGTATTATTTGCCTGATAGAACTCAATGGCTTCTCGGGAGCTATTCAGTTGTAGTGTGGAAATTAGTGTGTGGGGTTTTAAAGGTGATTTTCAGACCTGATAGCCTGCATTTTCTCAGCCGGTAATGTGGCCTGTCAAGCTAACAGCTGCCTAAGGGGGGCAGGAACACTCACGGCCTCTCAGCCTCTTGGGAGGCTGCGAGGCAAGGGGTCCACCTGGATGAGCGTGGGGGGAGGGGGGCGGCCTGTTGGCCTTAGAGGACATGCAGCACTGAGTGCTTTCTCTTTTATCACAGTCCCCAAACAGATCTCAACCCGAGATCCCCATGAGATCTGGGAGATCGTGTTGGCTTTTGAAATGTGATTATTTGCTTTGAAATAATAAAATGAAAACAGTTCTTTGGCGATCAGCTGGATCAGCTGCAGGTGAGCGTGAGCTTCCGAGGACCCCGAGACCTCCAAGTGGCTCAGGGGAGAACAGGCTGGAGGAGAACCTGCCACAAAGTAGGGGCAGAACGAGAAACAGTGAGGGATAGTTCTTGGAATACATTGATGTCATTTTCCTATAATGTCGGCGTAAAAACATGCCCCATACGGTCCTAGCTGGTTTGGCTCAGTGGGTAGAACATCGATCGGCCTGCAGACTGTATGGTTCTGGGTTCGATTTCAGTCAAGGACACATTCCTTGGTTGCAGGTTCCTCCCTGGCGCAGGCCCTGGCTGGGGCTTGTGCAGGAGGCAACCGATTGATGTGTTTCTCTCACATCAGTGTTTTTCTCAGTCTTTCCCTCTTCCACTCTGTCTAAAAATCTATGGAAAAATATTCTCAGATGAGGATTAAAAAAAAGTTTAAAGACAAAAACAAAAAACATGCCTCATACAATTGGTTATTTAATTGGTTCCACATCTGAAATCCACACTAATATTTTTCTTCTTTTGGTTTTTACTGCTCTTGGTCAGACTGGGAGAGAGTCTCAATGGTACATTGGGACTTTGCCTCGTGGAGCAACTGAGTGATTGCTAGGTTGACAGAACTCTTTTAAGCTAATAGCTGCCTAAGGGCTGTTCACCACCTCGTTGAACCTGACCAGAAACCTAACAAGGGAACACTCTTATCCTCCCATTTATGCAACTGAGGAAGTTCAGACTCAGATGGTGACTCCTTGGCCCAAAGCAAATTCCAACCCAAGTGTTAGGATGCAGATCCCCTTGCTTGCTCCTTGAAGTCCAGGCTGCTGTTGGCATTTCCCCTCCTTCCCAGGAAAGCAGAGATGAGTGGTATTCTTGGTTGTTCTTGTTGGAAAGGTGTAGGGTAAGTCATTCCCGAGCAGCTGTTTTGTAGGTAGGGCGCCCTACCCTTCAAGGTGTGGATCCTGTTCTCAACTCGTTGTTGACAACAAACATAAACACGTGAGGAAGCAGAGGGCAGACGCAAGACCGTGTCAGCGAGTACGTGCCGTGCTGACAGAGTAAGAGCTGTGGGAGTGGGGTATGTTGGTTATTCACGATTTCTGTGGAAGATGAGGCTGGACCCCAGGCTTGAGGAAGCACTGTGCAGTGATAGGCACCCCACCCCAGCGCCTTGCCTGGCAGTCACCTGCAGGGCCCACACCTCAGGCAGGCCTGCTGCTCCTTGCTCAGGCCATTCTTTCTGCAGAGAAGGCTGGCCCTCCCCTTCTCCATCCTGGGGGGCCTGTCCTGATGTCACTCGTCCTTCACATGCCACCTCAAAGGCCCCTCCTCTTCCTCTGTGCTCTGAATACTTCAGTGTTACACCTGTACCCCACTGGTGACACTGTTTTCCTATTAATTTATGGGTGTGTGCAGTTGGTGTTATTGAAGCAACTAAGAGAACTGACTAGAATCGGACAGACCAGTCTGGAGGCTTTGGCTAAGTTATTGTTTCCCTGGAAACCAGACTCACTGGGATTTTAGGGAGAGTGTTTGGTAAATGAAATGAAACGTTATTGAAAATGTCATTCCTCAGGTCCTCATGCTGAATCTCTCCTTCCTGGCTGAGAGGGCGGTGGGAGGATTAAAGGGAGTCAGGGTGTGAAGTGCTCAGCAAGCGCTCACACATGGCTGCTGTAGCAGACTTAGGGCTGTGTGCACATGTCCATGTTTAATATGCAATGGTTATGCGGACGTCTACATATCCTCAGCCACCGTCAGCTACTGCAGCATGGGCTCCATCATCAGAAATGTGTGTGTCTTTCATGGAGACCAGCACAATGCCTCGTCAAGTGGAGGAGCTCAGAACTGAACCCGCCTCAAATGAATGTAGGACAGAAAGAATCAATCAATCAATCAATCAATCAATCAATCAATCATCTATCTCAAAGCCTAAGCAACCATCTAACCATTTGCCTGGTATCTATAATGTGCAACGACCACCAGGAGGCAGACTGATTCCTCATGGAATCTGCCATAGGTTAGGTTGCTGCTGGGGGACTGTCAGCCCTAAATCTGTTTTACTTGCACCCCAGACCCAGTTAGGAGGGAGCCCAATTCTGGAGTGCATCACCTGAGAACCACCCTCTCGCAATCTGCGACCCCTCTGGGGATATCAGAGAGCCAGTTTTGACCTGATCCCTGCAGGTCAAGCTGAGGGACCCCACTGGTGCACGGACCCATGCACCAGGCCTCTAGTTACAAATAATTGGTGGAAATAAGATGGGGGCAGTTTGCCTGGCTGGCACGGCTCAGTGGCTGAGTGTCAAACTATGAACCAGGAAGTCACTATTCGATTCCAAGCCAGGGCATGTGCCCGGGTTGCGGGCTAGATCCCCAGTGAGGGGCATGCAGGAAGCAGCCAATCAATGATTCTGATCACTGATGTTTCTACCTCTCTCTCCTTCTCCCTTCCTGTCTGAAATCAATAAACATATATTGAAAGAAAGTTGGCGAGTATTTTAAGTCCTTGGACAGGGTGAAGCATGAGGAGGGGGAGGGACCGGAGATCCTGGGCTTCACTCCCTCTGGGTGCAGAGAGCTCTCAATGGCATCATGTGTTCTCTTCTGTCATTATTTCTAATTTAATCCACTCTAATTGCACAGGGTGATTTCAATCCTTTGAAATTTTTAAAAAAGACTTTCTTACCTACCTGTTTCCCTGAAAATAAGACAGTGTCTTATATTAATTTTTGCTCCCAAAGATGTGTTAGATCTTATTTTTGGGGGGGATGCCTTATACTACAGCAAGTAGGTCTTATTTTCGGAGGATGTCTTACTTTCAGGGAAACAGGGTACTTTTGGACTAATTTTTAAAATAGAATTTAGTGGGGTGACACTGGTTAACAAAATTACATAGGTTTCAGGTGCACAACTCTACAACACATCATCTGCATACTGTATCATGTGTCCATCACCCCAAGTTAAGTCTCTATCCATCACCATTTATCCCCCCATTCCTTCTGCACCTCCCCAACCCCTCCTCTTCCTGGCAATCACTACATTGTTGTCCATGAGTTTTTTCCCCCCTCTTTTTTCTCAATCCTTCTATTCCCCTCCCAGCTACCCATCCCCTCAACAGCTGTCAGCCTACTCTCTACCTAGGAGTCTGTCTTTACTTTGCATGTTAGTTCATTTTGTTGATTAGACCCCACACATGAGGGAAATCCTACTGTACAGGTCTTTCTCTGACTGGCTTATTGCACTCAGCATAATGCTCTCCAGGTCCAACCAGGCTGTTGCAAAAGGTGAGATTTCCTTCTTGTTTACAGCCAAGAAATATTCTGTCGTGTAAATGACCACAGCTTTTTTTTAGCCACTCATCTACTGATGGGCACTTGGATTGCTTCCAAATATTGGCTATTGTGGTGAATGCTGCAATGAACATAGAGGTGTGCAGATTCTTTCAGTTAGTGTTTTAGGTTTCTTTGAATAACTTCCTAGAAGTGGGGTTGCTGGGTCCTAAGGCAGTTCCATTTTTAATTTTTTGAGGTAACTCCATAGGGCTTTCCACAGTGGCCGAACCAAATGCATTCCCACTAGCAGTGCATGAGGTTCCCTTCCCTCCACATCCTCACAGCACTTAACTGTGGATTTATCGATGACAGCCATGCTGACAGGTGTGTGTGGCAGTGAACAGCATCTCAATTCTAGGGCATCTGGAGGCAGGGCCCTGCTTGGACCCTCAGAAACGAGCCTGGCCAACTCTGCCTCCTGCGGTGGTTTGCCGCCTCAGGAACAGCCAGTTCCAGGAAAGTGTTTCCTATTTAAGTCCAAAGTTGCCATTATTTAACCACAAAATCGTCATTCATGTGTTCATTGTTCTCTTTCATTCATCAATTCCTAATTGTCAGAAACTATGCGAGGTGCTACGGTAGGGATTAAAAGATCACCTGAGTTATGAATGGAACTTTATGATGATTATAATTATTAGTAGAAACAAAAGACAGTTTTAGTGCACACTGAGTAAAGGTCTTTGTCAGAATATACGTGGCTTGAGTTGCCTGCCCCTGACCCCAACCCAGCCTGCTTTGTTGCTGAGTGAAGATGGACAGGGGGCCTGGAGGCCTGTCCCAGCTCTGCCGTTCATTGCCGGTGGCCTTGGCTGAGTCCAGCCACCACCTTCTGAGGCTCAGTCTTCCTGCCAGTTACAGGTGGCTGTCAATGTGACAGGGCTTGCGAGCGCCGTAGGAAGCGTTTATTTACACGGCATCCCAGGAGAACGTCATGACAGAGTCCCTGGCACTGGAGACTGCTGTGGGTCTCAGGGTGGACACTTTTCCTCCGGTGTGCCTCCTGGGCATCTTTCAGGTTCTGAACGTGGAACTTTCTGAAAAGTCCTCCCTGCCCTGCTTCGGGAACACGCCCAGTCCTGCTTTTAGATGCAGATAGACTCACAGGGAAGTAAAATCTCACTTTATGCAGTTCCTCACTTAGTTACGTTCATCCTCTTCTTCCTAATGGGAAGAGGACGTTCGAGGGCGAGACTGACTTGAGGAAGCTAAGCTGAGAGCAGTCAAGGTGGGAGCCAGCGGCCCTTTGGACGATGAAGCCCCAAGGGGTGCATGGCCGCTCCTGGCCGCCCCGTAGCTCTGCACCGCACGGCGCTTGCCCGCTGGGCTCCCGGGAGGCGCTCCATAAATACTTGTGGCATAAATGAATAAATCAATGGTAGTTGTTTGGATTTCAATATAAATGGATCCTGGAGCTGAAATATCGCCAGATGGGCTGACAGGGCGCAGTCTGGTGATGCGTCTCCCAGGCTATAAACACGCAGGCATGTCTGCCGCGGCAGGCTGACATTTCAGAAGATGATTACATGCGCAATTTCACCAGGGCCGCGCGTGCCCTCCAACTGCCAGCGCTTCAACAACTGTTTTCGCGGTGGCTTTCTTGTTCATTCCTTTTTTTTTTTTTTAAGTCGAGCGCCATTTTTCCCAGCTCCTCATATTTGTAGCTGAACACGATTTATTCAGATGAAATTAGGCTCTGTTTTTATAAAGCCCAAGTTGCTGCAAATGGTGCTTGAGGTTTTGCAGCAAATATGAATTCCCGATCAGCCATAAAGCTCCACTGCGGAGCTGGAAGCCTGCCTCCGGGAGCACGAGGCGCCGGGTGATTGACACCGAGTCCTTGCGTGCCTCCCGCTCCTGTCCAGGCTTTAAGACGGGCTTCTGCCTCCTGCAAATGCGCAGCTGCTCGGCTTGATAAATCACAGGGCCCTTTTTTCCACCACAGTTATCTACTATTTACTGCTTAGAGGGGGAGTGAATCACAGCGAGAGGACTTCGTATGCTGCATACATCCTTCCTTCTCCTCCGGCACTTGGCGTATTTCCCACATTCCCAAGGTCACGCTTCCCCACGCAGTGCGACCACACAGGGCTCACCTGGACAAGCAAGCCTCAGGCCCACTTATCCCAGTTCTCCTTGCCCCTCTCTACCCACCGACACAAAAGCCGTAAGAACAAAAGACACCCAGAGGCACACACCATAAGGAGTAGGTGGAAAGAACTGTGTCTTTTTGCAAGTTGAGGTGGTCTTGTAATTGGATTGTGTACAAAACTGAGAATTTTGCCCCCTTGTTCTGACCTCGTCTCCTGATGTTTTTCATTATTTGGGCACTAGTGGGCCTTTGGTATGCCAGCGGACACCCAGTGGTGTATAACAGATGAAACACTCTACAGTTGATGCTAGAAAAGAATGAAAAACAGGCCACCCCACCTACATGTGGCCCTTCCTGTCGTACGGGTGGCAGGTGTAAGTTGGGGGTTGTCTGATTTGCTTTGTGACTGTGATCCTGTGTTCATCTGCGGACACACTAGCTGTTCAGGCTGAACCGTAAATTAAGCTCATTGCTCAGGCCAAGCAAAGCAAGGCCAAAGACTTTCTGTGGGGCTGATCACAGATAATTTTTAAATTTAGGTAACGAAATAGTTCATTGTTTTAATTTACCAGGGTTGTGCTTTGATTGCCATGGACTCACAACTTCAAAGCACACAATATGAGCTATCAGACACCCGCGCTCTCCATAACGGCTGCTTAAAACAGGAAACCGGAGAGGTGAAAAGACAGGCGAGACTGACCTTCCAGAGATGTTTGGATAGTCTCCCCTCTGACACCTCAGAGCCCGCTACGGTCCCTACGAAGGACGGAGAAATGCCACCCCTTTGCATTGTCACGAGCCTACCAGGTCCCGCCTCAACGCTCTGCAAACCCCCATCCCCTGAACCCAGCCAACCAAACCCACTTCATCATCAAGTCGCCCATCTTGAAACAAAACTGCACTAAGCCCCCAAACGTCCTGTGCCCCGCGCACTGCAGGCGGCTGTGCACCACAGGGAAGCGAGACGGAGGATGGGAGAGAGGAGTGTTCGCCATGACCTGGGCCAGCTTGGGTCTCCCTGTTCAATTCGGCGTGCAGAACTCAGGATGCACCCCTTAAGGTCTAACAGTGTCCTGCTTTTCTGGGATAAAAATGAAAGTGCTGCTTCATATGGAATTTTATATGAAGAGATGGTTAATATGCTGGAAAATAATGGTTTAGAAACCAGAATAGTCGGGGTAAATGAATGTGCACTAGGTGAGTACCAGGCGAGGGGTAGCCAGTGATGCTGGTTCTATCTCTGCCTGGGGAAGGTCAGAACCTGGGGAAAATCTTTACGCAGTTCCACCCCCACCCGGGTTGGTGGTCCAACCAGGAGTCGTGCCGACCATTTCCTAGAAATTACTGGTTTCCTCCCCGATTAGGTAAGGCAGTAGAAAATTAGTTCTGTTGCTGAGTCTCTAACTTAAGACCCTAGAAAATGTGAGTCCAAGAATTCAGCTGGTGTTCTAAGTCCTTATTGGGAAGGAGGGTTTCCGGTGGCATCTCCAAATAGTTACAGATGGCTCTCACTTACGGAAATCCGCGTGTGGCCCGAGCCGGGGTACAGGGCAGCAGCAGCACAGAGCAGGCAGCGGGAGACAACCCGCCGGCAGGGCAGCAGGCGGAGAAACTCACCACTTTGAAATGAGCCAAGCTCCCCCAAATTTGAACAGAAAAACGGTTATATTAAAGGGGGAAACGCTCTACTCCATGGGAAGATCAATTTGTAAGAGGAGTAGTGACAACAGGAGCCTTTGTCTCTGGGGAGTGGACTGTTTCTTCTCATGTTCTTCTGCACTTAGTCATGCAATAAACAGGGCCCAGGTGCTAGCTCACTGGCTGACGAGCTCCGGCCTGATCTGGAGGGGCTGGAGAGCACTTCAGAACAAAGTCAAGAGGAACAGTGCTGCTCACCACCCACAGGCCTTTTCCAGCCAGGACAGGCCATGGTCTGCTGGGAAGGAGTCCTAATTTCTGACTGCATGTTGCAACCAGGTCTTCAAAGGGAGCCCATACTTTCCTAAAATAGGCTTGATTCCTTCTACCAGAGGTCATAATGACATGTTGCACCTGTATATACAGCTTTATTGAAATACTAGAGGCCGGATGCATGAAACTCATGCAAGAGTAGGCCTCCCTTCACCTGGCTGCCAGCACCGGCTTCCCTCTGGCACCTGGAACCCAGGCTTCCCTTGAAGCCCCGGCTTCGTCCCGAAGGTCATCTGGTCTAATTAGCATATTATTAACCTAGATAATAAAGGCCCAGTGACCGAAACTGCACAACGATCAGAGACCAGAAGTACTGGCCCCTTGCCCTGGCGGGTCCTGACCCCCAGTGGGGAACCAACTCCCCCCCCCCTGAGATCTGGGGCCCCATCAGGACAGGGCCAGCCGGCCCCCTGACCCCTCCCCCAACATGCAGAACCTTAGCAAGTGAAAAGAATAAAAAACAAAAAGGGCCTGATCTGCTGCTCTCAAAAGTAGCTATAGATCCCATTCAACTGTTTTGATACAGTAAAGCCAGATGTGAAACACAGTTGGAGTGACAGCTGATTAGGTTTATAGGTCTCATTCATAACACAAGTCAGAAAAGCAGCCGGAGCGCGGCCCAGAGCCAGGCACTCGGGATCGTGAACTGGGAGACACGCATAAGGCATTTCAGGGGAGAACCGCATCAAAAGCCAGACAGCTCCCGCGGAAATGATACGGAAAAAGTCTGAAGAAAACATCTCAAAGTAAATGCAGTCCTTATTGCTGAAAAATGAGCTCAGATCACAAACAATTCCAGAGTTCGGAATTTACTGCGCGCTGAGGCCTTTCCCCTCCAGTTCCTTGTCTCTTGTTTCACTAACAACAAGGGACTCTCCACACTTGCTGTGAAATACAACAAGGCGATTTTTGCAGTAATAAACCCACACGGGCATGACAAATCCAGGCATGCAAAACGTTTAACACCCCAGCTCCCAGACACGTGAGGGACAAAATCCGATTATGAATTATATGCTACAATAAATAGGGCTCGATGTTTCATAAAGCAATTTATAGTTCATAAAAATGACAAAACGTACCTGTCAGACAGAGCGTGGAGCGTGGTTCCCTGGGTTGCCTGTGGAAGAAAGGGCAGAGATATTTATTTAATATTCTGACTTCCAAATTACGTGGTCAATCAGCACTTACAAAAATCCGTGTCACACACATTTTTGCCATGTGGCCGAATATTAAACTACAGGCAATACAGTAAGAGCTCTGTCGTGTTACACAGTGAACATTCCTGAGGAGTTAAGTGAAGCCCCTGCAGGGGCCCCTGCTACCCTGCCACCAGGGGGCGAGCGTGGGGAGATGGGAAGTGCCAGGTTGGTGAGGTTGGATAGGTCTCAGGAGACCCTTACCCCCCTTCCCCCCCCCCCCCCACAGCTATTTCATTTGTACTCCCTGTTGCTTTATTCTACTTCCCTGTAAGGGGGAAAAAAGAAAAGATTTGTTTTGGTTCCTTTATAACATCTCTCCCAATGAAAGGTATACCTTTTTGACCCAGTTTTCTGATTTATTGAAAAAGTCACCACAATTGTAACCTGGAACACTGACAGAAATATGATGATATTACAAAATTATGGATTTGTTTTTAGGCGATGATTTTGTGGCAATTTTAGAAGAGTCTTTAGAGGTTCATATTGAAATATTTATGGATCCATTAAAGGGTCTGGGATTTGCCTTGAAACAATGTACTTCGAGGGAAGGGAGGGTGGACATGTAAACAAAACAATGTCCTTGGGTGGGTAACTGCTGGAACCAGGCGACGAGCACACTGGGGATCATTATGTTATTCTAGACTTTTCATGTGTTTGAAATGTTCTATAAAACAAAATGAGAAACTGAAACTAAAGGCCTCCATTTCTCCATCAGATTTCCCCCATTCTGTACTCACTGCCTTTGTCTGCTTAGCTTAGTTTGTCCATGTGCCCCGTTGTGGCTGAGCTCCGAAGGCGGGGCACACCCATTCTACATCTCCAAAGTCAGTATTGGGAGGGATCACAGCACAGCCTGTGGGACCGAGGCTTACTCGGGTGCACGAGAAATACGAAGTGCACATGGCCCGTTTTCACTGCATCCAGGACAGTGAAAGTCTACTGCTTAGCAGGGGCGCCGGAATGTTTCCCATACTGCTCCTCATTCCATGTGGATGGCAGACAGTCAGGCAGAATTTTCAGATGAGAAAAACACAATCTGGCAGAAACCTGACCCCTGTCACAGAACTGAATCCACCCTTGGTGACACACACACGTGTCTTGGCTCACTCGGTCAGCCCAGCGCTGGCCTAATTCCCACCTCAGGAGGCTGCAGGGGGGATAAAAGCAAAGGCAGGAGGCATAGTCACTGTGTTAGAAAAGCCCAGTCCCTAGACAGGAAGTCAGAGCAGAGGTCCAGGGAGGACTTGAAGACGCCTGGGAATGAACATGCAAGTGACAGATGAGTAGGTGGGGATGTGAGTGCTGGTAACAACTCTTGGCCAGTGGGCCACGGGCTCTTCACTCAGGGCCTGGGTCGGCTGGCAGGTGCTCAGTCCACATCTGATGAGGAAATGTCAAGTGAATGAATCAATTTAGAATCCTTCCCACTAATACCCGAGCAAAGCTGCAAAGACAAGGCGGGAAGTGCTCAGGGGAAAGAGGCATTGGTCACTCTAGATGGCAAGGCGGAACAAGGGCCTCCTCAGCCAGGCCTCCAGCAGCAGTTCTCAGCTGGGGCACCTCTTGCCCAAACACCAAGGCCATTGGGGTTGAGTAGGGGCGTTTCTGTGTGTTCATAGCAAGGGGGTCCAAGGCCCGAAGAGTCTCTGGCCAAATGGAGCAGGCCCCTTAGAAGGACAGGGGTTTCTGTGGAGAAACACTGCAGGAAAGGCCGGAAGGAAACTTGGCAGGAGTGATACTGGGAATGTAGCTTCTGGACCTGGAAAAGGAACTGAGGCCAAATCAACAACAGGAATTTTGATAACTCCCACAGGGACATCACCCCACCGACTGAGGAAAAACATAAGCTCCGTTGACCTGGGCACTGATAGTCTTCCATCCTGGAAGAGGTTTTCCACTCATTTATGTTAGGGCCTCAAGATGCAGCTTCCAAACTGCTCTTTCTACCTTAAGTGGGATGGTGAGGGAACTGGCCAGCCATGCCCAGGCTCCAGGAAACAGTTTATGGGGTCACTGCCCCTCTTTTTTCTCTGGATTCCTGTGAGTTAAGGGCCAAATGCCAAGGCATTTCAGTGTCATGAGGGGAAAGAATATTCACAGAGCACTCTCTTGCTGACACCTTAGGGAGTAGAATGAGGCGGGGAAAGCAGGAGACCAGGTGCTCCTCCCCTGCCCCTCCCTCCTTTCTGTGCTCTTGGGGGCCAGCCCAGACGCCAGTACAAGGAGTGCCCGGCAGGTGCAGGGCAGCCGCCACCGTCCCCAAGGCCCCATCGCTCAGCAAGATGCTTTCATTTTTTGGCAGCTATACTTGAAAAGAACCTGATTCCCTACTCCTGACTCTGCTTGGCTTAAATATACCAAAACGTATTCTGAGCTCCCCAAAGAAAAGGTGGCATGCATGATGAGTTCAGGCTCAACGCACCTCCACAGAAAGCATAGGACTTTTCCAGGAATAACAGAAACCTTAAGCGATGTGGCTGGAAGGTCAACAGACATCTCGAATACGGTGTCTGTGTTTCCCCTGGCCAGGGCTGCCAATATTTTAGAAGTCTATGACTTTTTTCTCTCCTGCCTCCAAATGCTTCCCACTGACTTTTGTGATAAGGAGACAGTGCTCATTGATGAGCAACTTATGAGAAAAGTATTTTAAAAACAAAAGCAAAACCAAGCACAAAACAAGCAACTCTGCTGCGGTGCCTCCAGGTGGCGGTCCCCGAGGACATGGCACAGGTTGCTGCTGGCCAAGTGCTCTGATGTGAGCTGAGCAGAGGCCCGCCCGGGGCCGGGGCCGCCTTCCTCCGGCAGATGGATGTGACGCTGACCAGAAGGCACTCTTGGGCTGTGCCGCGGCATCCCACCAGCGCTGGACAAAGGCTTTCTGTGATCCTCATGCTCCCGTCTGTCCGCATGACCAGTGTTTCCACACACTTAACGCTGTGGCACGGAGCACCAGCAGCCACTTGCACCACAATTTTTAACACCTGAATTTGATGGCACTATTTAATTTGCAGTTATTTTACATTATGAAAAACTTTATGGAGACAGCTTATCAAGAAAGCAGATGAGACTATGTTAAATTTTAAATAATAACTTTAAAAGAGCTAATGGCATTAAGTAAAAATGGTATGTCATATACCAAAGCAAAGATGGCCTTTTTTTTTTTTTACTGCTCTTCTTTTAAATATACTTTGGCTTTTGGACACTATTTTCTTTTACTGTTGAAAATAATAAGATAAATAAACATTCGAATTAAATCTCAGAGAAAAAAACTGCTTAGGTGACTCATAATTGAAGCCTGATGAAAGACATGTCATAAACTAGATGGATTGCTCAATTTCCTTCATGCAAGGGCTGTGTGTTCCAGCACGCATATTTCTCCCTTCCCAAATCATCACCTCAGCTAGTCACTTTCCTCATCCAGTTCTCAGCAAAAGAGTGGAGAGGGTGAAGGGAACGCTTCGCTGATCTTTCCCGAGTTCTTTACGCATTCACGAGTGACTCTGTAGCATAAGCTCTGAGACAAGTTTTCTGCCAGAAATAATCATTTTCCAGGTTCTTTTCAAGAGATGGCCTTTTTCTGTTTTTATTATAGAAAGCTTGGAGCTTGGGACATAAGCAGCAGAAATCCAGGTTTCAATGTATGCGAAATAAATTACTAGTCCTCTTAATAAATGAATTTGGCAATGTAGCAGGATACAAAATTAACGCCAAGAAATCTATGGCATTTCTATAACAATAATGAACTTACAGAAAGATCATTTACAATTGCACCAAAAAATTAAGATATCTAGGAATAAACTTAAGAAGGTAAAAGACCTATACGCGGAAAACTACAGCACACTGAAAAAAGAGATAGAGGAAGACATAAACAGATGGAAGAACATACCATGTTCATGGATTGGTAGAATCAACATCATTAAAATGTCCATACTACCCAAAGCAATCTACAGATTCAATGCAATCCCCATTAAAATATCATTGGCATATTTCACAGATCTACAACAAACTTTCCAAAAATTCATCTGGAATAAAAAAAGACCCCAAATAGCTGCAGCAATCCTGAGAAAGAAGAACAAAGTAGGTGGGATCTCAATACCAGATATCGAGTTGTATTACAAAGCCACTGTTCTCAAAACAGCCTGGTACAGGCACAAGAACAGACAAACAGAACAAAGGAACAGAATAGAGAACCCAGAAATCGACCCAAGCCACCATCCTCAATTAATATCAGACAAAGGAGGCATGAACATACAATGGAGTCAAGACAGTCTCTTCAATAAATGGTGTTGGGAAAATTGGACAGATCCAAGCAAAACATGAAATTAGACCACCAACTTACACCATACACAAAAATAAACTCAAAATAGATAAAGGATTTAAACATAAGATGGGAAACCATAAAAATTTTAGAGGAATCCACAGGCAGCAAAATCTCAGACATATGCCAAAGCAATTTCTTCACTGATATTACCCTTAGGGCAATGGAAATTAAAGAGAAAATAAATGGGACTACATCAAAATAAAAAGCTTTTTCACAGCCAAAGAAACCATCAACAAAACAACAAGAAAGCCCACTGCATGGGAGAACGTATGTGCCAATGTTATCACCAATATGGGCTTAATCTCCAACAATTACAGGAAACTCATACAACTTAACAAAAGGAAGATAAACAACCCAATCAAAAAATGGACAAGGCACCTAAATAGATAAAGACATAGGAAAACATGCTCAAAGTCACTAATAATCTGAGAGATGCAAATCAAAATGACAATGAGGTACAATCTCACACCTGATTATAGTCAGAATGGCTATATTCAACAAATCAACAAATGACAAGGGCTGGTGAGGATGCGGAGAAAAAGGAACCCTCGTGCACTGCTGGTGGGAATGCAGCCACTGTGGAGAACAGTATGGAGTTTCCTCAAAAAACTAAAAATGAAACTCCCATTTGACCCTACGATCCCACTTCTAGGAATATATCCCAAGAAGCTAGAAACACCAGTCAGAAAGGATGAGTGGATTAAAAAACTGTGGTACATCTACACAATGGGATATTACGCTGCTATAAAAAATAAGGAATTCTTACCATTTGCAACAGCATGGATGGAACTGGAAAGCATTATGCTAAGTAAAATAAGCCAGTCAGAGAAAGATAAATATTACATGATCTTACTCATTTATGGAATATAATGAACAACATAAACTGATAAACAAAAACAGATCCAGAGGCAGAGAAACATTGATCAGACCATCAAACCTCAGAGGGAAGGCAGGGGAGGGTGGGGGTAAGGGAAAGAGATCAACCAAAGGACTTGTATGCGTGCATATAAACTTAACAATGGACAGACACTTAACAGACAACAGGGGGGTGAGGGCATGACTGGGGGGAGGGAAATAGGGGAATAAGGACACATATGTAACACCTTAATCAATAAAGAAATTAAAAAAATAAGTTACTAGTCCCACTCTGTGATTGCAGGAAAATAAAGGGAGAAAATAGGTGCTCTTATTGTAACTGGGTTGAGTGCAGGACAGGATCGTGGGAATTTCAGTGAGGGAAGGTGCTGAAATTCAGAGGGTGCCAGAAAGATGCAGCTTCTTTCCTTCTTGATGGAAACAGAACCAACATGGACAGGTTCATAGTTCAAACTGAAACGCCTATGATGTGCAGGTGACAGGCGTGGCGTGGGTGACAATCAAAATACAGAAAGCTCTCACCATATTGTTTGTAGGGTCTAGAGGTGTCAGGCATAAAAGTTAAATGTTCTTGACTGCACAAATGTCCTAGATTGCAAGAGCTATGGCTGAAGAGGAGAGGGCACTGGGGGACCCCCCTTGGAGTGAGTGTGTGAGGACGGCCCACTAAGTCAGGGGTAGCTAAGCTGATGCCTAAAGGATAAAGAGGAGTTACTGGAGCAGAGAAGTGAGAGGGTGTGGAGGAGAAAGAACTCCACGCAGACTTAGATCCTTGCTCAGTTGAAGAACTACAAGAAGGTCACTGTGAGGGAGCTCAGAGGGTGGTGGGGACAATGGCAGATCCCAAGGGCTTTGGAGGTCAAATTAAAGATTTGGGGTACTCTCCACTTAAGAAACCATGGAGTGACTCACATTAGGGGAAATGGGTAAGGATGTACGGGGTCTGTTTGTACATTCTTTGCATCTTCTGATGAGTCAATAAAATTTTTTTGTTAACCCTCACCCAAGAGTATTTATTCCACTGATTTTAGAGAGAGTGGAAGGAAGGGAGGGTGGGAGGGGGAAGAGAACACATTGATTGGTTGCCTTCTGCGTGTGCTTGGACCAGGCCTGGGGATAGAACCTGCAACCAGGTACATTCCATTGACCAGGAATCAAACCCATGACCCTGTGATGCACAGGACAACTTTAACCATTGAGTACACTGATCAGGGCTGATGGATCTATAATTAAAAAAAAAAAAATAGGGAGTGAGGTAATATGATTTACATCTTGTTTCAAATTTCACTCTGGCTTCTGTGTGGTGAATGGAATTGGGCAGGAAGGTTCAATATTTAAGTAAGGTTGTTGCATTAATCTAAACAAGAGAAGTGCATGGTAGCAATAAAGGTGGAGAGAGTTTGTGTTACATTTGGAGGCAGAACTGAGGAAACTGGTGATCATTTGGATGTGACAGGGCAGGGTTGGCGGCAGGACTGAGCCCCAGGGTCCAGCTTGAGCCCCTGGTATACATGGAGAGCCACTGACTGCGCCAGGCAGGGCGGGTGCAGGGGCGGGGTGGAGCTCAAACTGGGTGTGTGAAGTTCACGCTATTTTTAGGATGTTCAGGCAGAGATGCTAAATAGATGTTTGGTGTCGCAGCTGTCAAATGCCAATGAAGTATAAAACACTGGCATGTTGTTGGCAAGTTACAGTCATAAAAAGGAGATAGAGGGCTAATGTGCTGGACCTACGTTTTGCTCTCATTCGAGAAGTAGGTTCGGTCAGCTGCTAGAACAGCCTGTCCATTCCACATGCACGCAGCCCATCTGCGCTGTTCCCAGCACCACGCTCATTATCCTGACAGTAAGGCTGGGGTCCGAGTCCTCTTGCTCCACCTGTTGGAAGACTGTATCCACATTCAACTACGTGAATAAATGCCATCCCAGCTCGTTTGGTCATTTGTGTTCAGCTGTTGTGAAGCATGCCGTGAAGTTTAGGTCCAATCACGTGTCTCTGCAGGAATTCTGTCCAGGAAAGCTGTACATTTTTTTCTCGCCATTCCTTTGAAGTTTTGACTAGTATTTATTAATGTATTTCACTGTTTAATTTCCTTCCACAGCTGTTAACACTTCCTGTTTCATTTACTGAACTTTCATGCTGTTGGTTTTCATTGGAGTCCTCTTTGGGTCTTTTTTTAAAAAAAATATTTGTATTGATTTCAGAGAAGAAGGAGAGGGAGAGAGATAGAAACATCAATGATGAGAGAGAATCACTGATTGGCTGCCTTCTGCACACTCCTACTGGGGATTGAGCTGCATGCCCCACACTGGGGATAAGCCCACAACCCGGGCATGTGCCCTGACCACTACCATCTGGACACCTCATTGAGTGATCTTCCATTTGGTGTTCTCCAACCCAGTCAGCAATATTGGTAAGACAAAGGGGAGTCCTGCTGACTGGTGTTTCCTCTGTAGCATTCTCAGATGCCCACAGATACTGCCCAGGAAGCATTCTGTTCAGTAGACTTGGACCTTATCCTGTTCTCTACAGGGTCAGGTCGAGTTGGGGATAAGAACATATATCATCCAAATGAGAACATGTTTTGAGAGTGAAAGGGGATATCCCGCCCACCAAACGGACAACAGGAGAGAAAGTCCTTTTCTCAGCACACAGGGCCATCGGGATGCTGTGCTATCGTTACAATGAGATCAGGTGCCGAGGCAGAACTCCAGGGCCGAGGAGTTGTCAGTAAGCAAAGATTTCCGAATGGGCTCAGCAGGGACAGATCGCTTGGATTCTCGGTGTCTCTGAAGTCAAACCAACGTGTCTGCCATTTTTCGGCTGCTCCTCCCTCTACTTAGATTCTGCCTGTCAGTGTTCTCCGACCACCCAAGCTTCCAGCATCTTCCTCTCTTAAATCCTCGTCTAGAACCTGGATGAGCACAGGCTTCTTTCCTCTCTTGAAAAGTTCACCACTTGCTTCACGAGGATTTTAGTCTTGGTTCCTCACGTTCCTGGAAGACACTGAAGGCAGAGATTCCAGCTCATCCTTGCCCCAAAAGAGCTTCCTCGTGGTAACACTCGCAGTGAATCCATGCCTGTGAATCAACAGGGAGGATGCGAGGAGGTAACGTCTGCAGACGAGCAATTACTATTTGCCATGGCTCTGATCTAAGAGATTTGTTAAAATACATTTCTTTCTGAGCTATATATCCTTTCTCTATTTCACTTTCTTTAAAACGCAGGTCCACTTTTGGCTTTAGAAACTGTTTGCCTAGTTTTATTTGTTAATGCTGGATTGCTTAGGTTAGTTTATGTCCACCAGAACTCCAGTGAGGACTGCAGCACACACTTATGGAGCCCTGTCACTCTCAGCGAAAATGCTGGTTAGGGTCCACAATCCAGGTGAAGCGTGGAAAACATCACCTCACAATCGGTGTCCTGCTACCAACCGCCTGATGTGGGGCCTTGTTTGGAGCCAGGCGGTCAGGGATCATCAATTACTAACCGGGCGATTGTCATCTCCTGAGAGGGGTCGGGAGCATTTCCAGGACACCTGACTCACCAGAGCGACACTGTGGACCACCCGAGGCCTCCCCTGGCAGGCTTTGCGGTCTGTGCCGTCACAAATAAGACTCAGGCAGCTGCTAGGGGTTAGGAGAGAGAAGGGAAAGGTGGTGACAATGTGAGCACATGCCAGGGGGCTGCTCCTCATCCGCAAGGACTGTCACCAGATCTTCCTAGGGGTGAGGACCCCACTGAGGGCGAGAACCCCACTGAGGGCAAGGACCCCACTGAGGGCAAGGACCCCACTAGGAGTGAGGACCCCACTGAGGGCGAGGGCCCAGCGAGGGCTGGAAGGTATCAGGCACCCTCAATGGTGAGCCACACAGACCGTCATGAGGGTAACATTATGGGTCAGAGGGTCCCAGTGCACCTGGGCAGGGGGTCTTCGGGAGGGGATGGTGGAGTGGGGGTGAGAGGTCAGGAGTTCGGAGGGGATGGTGGAGTGGGGATGAGAGGTCAGGAGGTCTTCGGGAGGGGGTGGTGGCTTGAGGACAGGCAGTGGGTGCCAGTTTCATTATTGAACAACGTTGGCAGGAAGTCTAGCCAATGGCACAGGGCACACAAACGCTTGGCAGATACCATGTCATGCCACCAGAGATGAGCATGCCTTCATGAGGCGTCTCCAGAAGCCCTGGGCGTGATGGGTTAGCCTTTCCCATTCATTCAGTCAGTTCCCCCTCATTCTCAAAAAGTGTCCTGTCAGAGGGTGAGAACGCCAAACTGGCAACCAGGCGTTAGTCTTTCTTTCACACAGATTCTAAAGTTCATTCAAGCTTTGCCCATGCAATTACCAGCAAGCGTTCCTTTGTCTGTCTGTCTGTGTAAAGGAATGAACACGGAGCATTTTGCCTTTAACAGGCATCATCCTTCAATTACCAGTTACCCTTTAGGTAGAAGGATCTGACAAATCTTTGCTGAACTATGATTTTGTTGAAAGCCAAAACAGCACCCTCTGTGAAACTCCTTTCCTTGTAAGAAATTCATTTTCACCAGTGTTTCCCAGTAAAAGCCTCTATTAAGGCAGCACACAGGGTCCCCGCTGGGCAGGTGTTATTACCAGTCTCTAACCTTCTGTTCCAAAAGAAACACTTTGTCCTCCTAAGTAATATGTTCTCAAGACTCCGCCTCATTCATTATGAGCTCGGTTCTCTTGTTACCGATGTTCTCAAGTAGCAAAATGTAACATCCAGCCAAAGCCTTGCAGATGTCCAACCTCACCTTTGTTGTATGTGTGAGAGACATAATCACAGGGATAAGTTTACATTCCAAGGCCCCAATTTTTATGTAATTTTCACTTGTCCAAGTGGTATGTGTTCGTTGCAGAAAAAAATGAGCACATATAGGAAGCCAAAAACAAAAACCGACAAACGCCAACGAGAAACTGCCTTGTTTCCCCATTGGGCTCGCAGTGACCATTAGCTGTTTGGTCGACTCTGCCCCTACTTTACATGGGAAGCCATCCATCAGGGCTGTCTCTCACAAAAATGCCACAGAAGCCTTGAAAATAAGGTAAAATCAAAGTTTTTTTTCTTTCTCTTTTTTAGTCCGCACTTGAGGGTATTTTTCCCATTGATTTTTAGAGAGAGTGGGAGGGCGGGGGAGAGACACAAACACTGGTTGGCTGGCTCCTGCACGCCCCTGACCGGGGATCCAGCCTGCACCCGAGGCGTGTGCCTTTGACGAGACTCGGATCCTAGAGCCTTCTGTCTGGGGGCCGACGCTCTAACCACTAAGCCAACGGGCTAGGGTGAAATCAGAGAATATTGACAAGAGAAGCTCCAGGGGGAGAACCCCTCAGAATCTTCTCACCGGGCTGCCTTTTCTAATACCCACGCTGGTGGCAGTGCCTTCTCTATGCCTCCTTCCCTCCTCCACACCCTCTCCTCCCAAGCTCAGCCCACATTCTCTCCTCCTCCTCCACCTTTGACTTCTATTTTCTATAATTAGCTCCTTGCCTTTTCTTATAAAATTAATGGTCTTGCATTGTTCCTGTACACCTCTCCTATTACGGAAAAGAGCGTTAAAAAAAAAGTGTCAGTAATGCAAAGAGAGGACACTTTTGAGGGGAAATGGAAGGGAAGAAGGAGAATGGGCAACCTTTCCCAGGGGATGCTCAAGAGGCGGCATCTCTTACGACAGGGTTTGGGGAGGAGCCAGGAGGGTTTCAAGATTCTGAGACTGATACCTTTTCCTTAGGAAGTTTGCAGGTGGAATCACATTGTTTATCTGAGAGCTTGCCAGGAGCTCCTGGGGAAGAATTCTTCCTACCGGTGACCTCACCGTGGCAGGACATATAAGGCAAGAGCTGCTGGGCCAGGGCCGGGCGGGTGCAAGCACTGTGGAGGACTCTCAGGCACAGGGGGCAAAGCCCTGGCTCTGGTGGGTGGTGGCAGGAGACCCGGGCTTGGTGGGTGATTCTCAGAATTGTGAGCGGAGCAGAAAGCCCTGGACTCAGACAGATCACTGACAGGTTTGTAGTGCCTTCCATGTGAGTGAGTGAGTGTGTGTGTGTGTGTGTGTGTGGGCGTGTGTGTGAGTGTGCACAGGTACTTGTCTGGCATCTCCAATTTTAAAGTGAAAGCAAGCACACTAGAATAACCCGTGGATCTGGTGGTGGCTGGTTGCTTGGAGCTGCTCTTAGACAGCATGTGAGTCTGAAATCCTGTTCTGGGAGTAGAGGTGAAGTTGGGGTGAAGTGTGATGTGGCCCCAGTCCTGCAGGTTCCACCCTGGCTTTGTAGCTGCACCTCAGGGCTTGGGCAGCATGTGCTGCTGAAACCCACCTCCCAGGGCAGTTTAGAGCAGGCTGGGCCTGGGCACAGCCAGATGGCGATGGAACATTAATGATGCTCATCTTGGGCACAGCAGGGGCACACGGTTTAGTTGCTTCCCATTTTGTTGGGTCTGCCAAATGCCTTTTGGAGCTTTCAACCAAGTTCTTATGATGCATCAACAGGGTGCCTGGTGGAGTCCTACTGACCTTCCAATGACCTTGGTAGGTGGTTCTTAGGAATGCAAGTTGGGCCCAAATTGTGGGATGCAAATGTTTTGTTCTTGTATAAAGGCAGGACTGAAAGAACATCAATGTTTTGAAAGTTTTGCTAAACATACAACCTGCATTTGAAGGACCAAAATTAAGTCTGTCTTTATGTTTCACTTAAACATCTTTTACTCAGACAAAAATAACAATAGTTGAAGGTAGAAACTGGCAGAATTAAAAATTAATGGTTAGGAAACATTCTCAAAATTGTACTTTGCCAATCAGTTATGTAACAGAAGAGAAAGATGAACCTATTATCATTGCGTTATTGTTATTATTGGTGTTAGACTTTTCATCTCTCAAGTGACCATTGCTTATGGTTTACACATGAAAGTGTATTCATGTGTAACATGTTGTAATCTCATGTCGTTCCCTGAATGGCCTTGGACTTTTACAAATAAAGTCCTGGTTGAGAAGAGAGGTGCCCAGAGACCTGCTGCTGGAGCAGACCTCCCAGAGAGAGAGCCCCGGCTACCTGCACCCAACACCGCACAGTCTGCAGAGGACCATGGCTGTGGCCTGGCCTTCGGGGGACTGTCTAGCCACTTCTGGAAGATGGCCTTGTTTCACTCAGCACAACCTGTTGGCTGCAGATCTGGTCAGCATGGCACTGGGAGGTGCCTGGGATGTTGAATTACCACAAATGATTATGCTCCACGGAGAAATAACAGGCTAAGAGTGTCTCTTGAGAAAAGCTGAGCTTATGGGATAACCAGCCCTGTGAAGGCTTGGAAAAACACAAACGTAAACAAAGCTTTCCAAGCACAGAGCTGGACCAAACGCCTGAATGGTTTAGGGGATCCTTTGCTACATGCAAGCACCCACGCCTGGACAGGAGTGATAGCAGGCACTTCTGAAATAGCTATTGAAGAAAGACACCATTCAAGTCCCAGGACAAAGACTATTCCTGTGCATTAAATAGGAGGGTCCTCCGGAGGGAGAAGTCCACCCCTCTGCCCACAGTGGCCCCGCTGCGGCTGAGTGAGAAGGGTCGCCTATCAGTAACACGCACAGCTGCTTCTGCACTCCCATTGGAGAAGCTTCGTGGGTGGCATTGACATGCACCGTTAACGAAAATGTGACTTAACTTAAAAAGTGTTTCTCCTTTCATGAATTCTTCAACTTGACAAAGTGCTAATTCTCATTTTTGTGTTAACTATATGTTTGCCCAAATTTAATGAATCATCTATGATTTTTATATAATTTTTTTTCATTGTCCCGATTTCTAGTCAGGGTCCTCAGACGGAAATCAGGCACATCCTAAGGTTCAGGTTGGCTGGCCACAACCAAATCTACATAAATCTCAGTCAGGTCCCCAGAGGGCGTCTGAGAAAATATTTTGGGACGCAGGGTGTGGGCCTTTTTACATCTGTGCTCAGTGACACTTAAGCTGGTTGACCATTTCAATTTTGGAGATTATAGTTCATTAACAAGATAGAAAAGGCAATTACATTTTTATGTATCTCCACCTACGCTAGTGTTTTTCACAAATGCTTAGAAAAAAATGGCATGATATAATAAAATTGACCATCTTAAGAGAATTTTGCAGTTGCCTATGGTGACAGTAAATTTTTACTGGTAAAACAGAATTACTTAACTAAGTGTGAGAACTTAAAAATACAAATACAAGCCTTCTACTCAACGCTTGGGTTTCGCTGGTTGGGACTGAAGGGCCCAGGAGTGGTTCCTTCATGTGCACACGACGAAGATCTGACAGGCAGTCATTTTCAATTAGCGTGATGGCTCTGCTCCCACACTGAAAGGCACCCATTTGTCAGTACGGTTAAACTGTGCAAGACTAACCATGAAGACAAAAGTAAACTACCTTTTTTTCTACTTTGCTATTAGACTTAATATATATGTAATACTAGATATTTGGTGTGTATGTGCATTGAAGCAAAGGCTTGGCATTTCCTGAGATTTAAAATTTACTTCCAATTTTTAAGGGCAAATTACAATAATGAATATTACCAATGAGGAATTCATCAAGACCAGCAAGCCAGTGTCTTGCACCATTTGGCACTTAGTAGGCATTCAAGATTATCCTCGAATGACTTTTTTGTAAAAATTGTATAGCTCTTGTTTTGACTCCAAATAACATCTACCATGCAGTTCATTTCTAATGCAGGGAGAAACTTGATTTTGGAGCCTTGCCCCTCAAACCTGGTCCTGATTACTGCCTCCACTCCTGTTTATATAATTCCGCACAGTTTTGGCAGGATTCAAGAGCACATACCAGGGTGTTGGCTTTTATGGATCTCCTGGGATGTGAATGTCAAGCCGACTGGATGAACTCTGCCACAAAGCCCAGACAAGCACAACGACTCTATTTATTCAGACTTGGCCGCCTGAATGCAGATGGACTCTGTGGGTAATAAATTTTCACAGGCCAAAGCTCCAGCATCAACCAGGCTGATCCCGGGAAGAAAACGCCCCGAGAGCAGTGCCTCGGGGCTGCCGACCCTCCTGCGCTGTGGCGCATGTCTGGGTGTCCTGCAGCCAATGCGTTTGGTCGCTGATTGACAGGCAGGGCCAGAGGTTCTTTTTCAAAGCTCTGCTCTCTGTTACACCATTGTCATATTAGAAAGAAACATGGGAAAAAGTGAACAGCACTCACTGCAATGGGCAATCTGCGCTCAGGATCACACCCCACAATGCTGTTCGTTATCCAGGTACCTGCCACAGGAATGGTCCTGTGTCTCCCCACGAGAAACCCAAGGTAGCAAAGGGCAAGGTGTGCGGCTCGGTGCCACCGGGCTCTCCGTTCACACTGAGATTCCTTCTGAGAGACGTGATTAGGACTCCATGCCTTCAAATCAGACAGGAACTGGCTCTTTAACTTGAAGATTTATGTTAACTACCCAGATATCTATTGCATTAATCGTGTTCTCCAAATATTGATTGGGGATTAAAAGGGAACTTTTCTTCATGGCGAGGAGTAAATTATGCCAGTGGGAGAATTTCCCTCTACAGACTTTATCCAATGATCATGGCCTGCAAAATTAAAATGGTCAGTTGCAAGTGGATAAACCGTGCTCATTTGCCGAGTATATGCAGTTCTATAATTAAAATGAAAAGACTGCCTACTGTGCGTGGCTAATGTAATCACTGGAAACTGCCGGCACGTACGTGGCATGCGATCTGGACCCTGCTCTCTTCCTCGCTCCGTGCTTACGCATCTGTCACTTGGGGAACACCGCCCTCCCGGCACCGCTGGGCTGCTCCTTGCGGGAGCCTCAGTCCCGGGCCCTCTCCTCATGCCTTCACGGCCAGTTCATCTAGACGTTTGCTGTGTCCTTCCTCCTGAGCCTGGCCTGACATGACGGGGAGAGCTGTCCTTTCAACACATGGAGACATGCAATACAACTCTCCCCTCCCCTCCAAATGCATGTAAAATTCCTTTGGTACTTTGTAGCTTCCGGAATAATTTTGTCTTAAACCTTCTAACTTATTCACGTCCCTCCAGGGAAGCATTGCTCTTTGGAATTGTTAAAAAAAACAAACAAAAAACCCAGAGTTACAGGGAAGCAGATCAAACAAATTGCTACATGTATCACATGTCCTTCAGGTACCCAGACAAATAAGAAAATTGGTTCTCATAGTTTATCCCAGTCCCAGTTCGAACCTCATCAAGTATGAGAATTATAGGAGCAAACATGAGAACATGCTTCCATTTCCATTATATCTCCAAGTGCTGTGGGTGAACCCTGTCACAATCCCAGCTCCAGGTCACAGTCAAGTTCTGCTCTCCTCGAACGGGAAGGCTGTGCAGACACCCGCCCTCTTGGCTTTCAGGGTTTTGTCTAAGAAAACTTCTGAAAAAGTCTAATTGCAGCGTGGCTTGGCGTTAAGCGATTTACCAAGTGGCTATAGACATCTCCAGGGAAACTGGAACGCTGCCTCCCTCTGAACAGGTAGCTCATGTGTGCATTACTCTGCAATCAACTTATGATCTTGGTTCTCATGTTTGGTCTTCTCTGCCAGCACCTTTGATCTCTGGGTAGACCTAATTTGAAAAATCAGTATTCGAGAAAAGTAATCTTTGATGCCGGATAATGGACAGCAGCAAATACTGTCCATTCATCTGCACATTGTGCACTCACTCAATTTAGCGCCTCTGCTGTGCAAGATACAGTCCCTGCCCAGTCGGTAAGAGAAAGGTAGTTTAAAAAGTAAAAATAACACGTAGCTACAATTCTCATGCGGCTTGAAAGGTTAAGGTTATTGTGAGAAGGACTAACATGGTCCAATTTAGGTGACGGGGATGCTTCTTGAGGATGTGAAAGCTATGCTGCGCTTCCTAGACGAGTAGGTGTCGGTCGGGGAAGGAATGAGGGAGCCGGCTGCGGCGGGCCCGGAGGAGGCTGCGCTTGGCTTGCGTAGCAGCTGAAGGAAGGCCCGGTGTCCGGAGTGCCCCAGATGAGCTCCATGTGCAGTGAAGGGGAAGAGTGGGAGCGCCATGCTGTGCAGGGCAGTGTTGGCTCTGGATTTTATCCCAAGTGGGATGGTTAGTTAGGATTCGAGACAAAGAAATGATGTGACCTGAGTTACATTTTTAAAAGATCACCGTGAGAACGTGGTACATGTGCTAGATGGGTTTACACGAGCCAGGATGGAGGAGGCAAAAGGACTAGGATTTAGTTTTGGAGGGTGAACTTACAGGACTTAGAGCTAAAACTAGCATTTGCATGGGAACAGGAGTCGTCAAGGAGGAGTCCAAGGGGTCCAGGCTCCAAAACTGCGCAGCTGGCAGCGTGTTCAGGAATGCAAACATCCCCAAGAAGGACACGTTTGGGTGCGGGTGGGTATCTGTGGGCAAGACCAGAAGTCCAGTTTGGCACATACTGAATGGGAAATCATGTGAGATGTCCAAGTGGGAGAGGCAAGAAGGTCTGCAGTTCAGAAGCAAGCTCTGAGCTGCGGGTAATAACTTTAGAAACTGTAAGCATATAAGCATTGAAGATCATGGGAATCAGGAGACTACTCAGTCAGAGAGGGAAGGGGAGGGGGAAGAGTGGAAGTTGGGGGAGGAAGTGGAGAAATCAGGAATAAATGATAAAAGGCTCCAACATTTAAGGCTGGGTAGAGGAAGAGCAGCCAACACAGAAGCCCGAGAAGAAACAGCCAGAGGGGCTGGAACAAACAGGAATTCGGTATGAGACACCTCAAGAAAAGTGTGTGATCAATAGTTTTTAAGGCCGAATGCTGTACATCTTCTGGTAGGAGGGGAGGTTGAAAGGACCAAGCACACTTGGTCTGTGGTAGTCACTGTTCATGCAATGAGTGCTTCTGGCGGGGAGGTGGAGCAGAAGGAAATGGATGGGTTTTGGATAAGAGGAAGGTAGTGTTTTCAGTAATAGAAGGAAGGGAGAGAAACAGTGAAGATAAGGGTGGTTGTGCGGATCTGGTTAGGGGAAGAGGAGACCTTCTTTCCTGCCAGCCATGAATTCACTAGGGAAATAAAGGTAAGATGCAGAATCATTCTGGATGTTCACTCAAGAAGTCAGGAAGAGAACCAAGTCCTGTATTATTCACTTAGCATCAATTCTGTGGCAGAGATAATTTTAGGATACTGGGAGATTAAACTTGTAGAATGCCATCACCAGTGAACTGCTAAAAGTTATGTATATGTAACTTAATGCATAGAATGAGCACTTAAAATACTAAACAAAGAGATACAATAAAAATAAAAAGTACTGTAGATAAATAAAAATGGAGTTCCCAAAATGTTCAAGAAACCTATAGAAAGCCAGGAAGAGGAACACAGAAAAAAAGAAAAGAAACAACAGAAAATAAAAATAAAGTGGTAGACTTCAGCACTAATATATTAATAATTACATAAAATGCAAATGGTCTAAATATAGCAATTAAATGATAGGCATTGGCAAAAGGGATTAAAATGTGAAAATTATAAGCTGGCTTGCCAGAAGCCAATCAGTGCTTTAATAATAGAAAGCTGTGGACAAGGAGTTAGGAGGGCTGGTCAGCCTTGATTGCTCTGAGGGGTTGCAGCTGGTTACTGGGATGTTGCTGGTTGAAGCAGCCACACCTGTTAGTTCTAAGAAGCTGTACTGATTGACTTTTACTGATGTTTCTGGCCTGAGGGATACAGCTGTATCGTATGATTTTAATCTTAAAAGGAGTGGTGAAGCCAAAGCGAGTGGGAGTTCTGCCATTAGAGTTGAACTACCGCCTGGTCCCCATTTTCCAAATTAGTATTTTTCCAAGTCTCTTTATTCATTTGTATGTGGCCTCCTCCAGAAACCCAAACCCTGAAACAGGGACCCTGAATTGTGTGGGTCCTGAAAAGGGGTTCCCACATTTTGGCGCTCGAACAGGAGGAGATGATATTTTTCGCCTAGTGCGAAAGAGGAAGGATTCACCGAGAGAAAGGTGAGGGAGGTTCACCACATGCAAAGCCCACGGACTCACTGCAGAGCCGCGCTCTGTGAGTAGGGTGGGAACGTCTTTTTCAGCTAGGCTAATGGGGAAGAATTCAGCTATAAAGTAAATTTTATTATAGATTTTTGGTTTGTATGCTTAAAGAATGTGGTTTCTTGTCCAAATTAAAATATTAATTGGTATTTGGAATTTAAAATCTGTAATAAATGGAACTCCACTGCTGAAACCTCTGGTGTGGAAAAATTCAAAGATGGCAGGAAAAGGCAAGGCTATCTGTTTTCCTGAAATGAGACTGCTTAAGGTGTGGTTTAAAAATTACAAAAGAACTCGCAGGGAAATGCAAATCTTGGCCAAATTGGGTGTTAGTTATTGCTTCAGAAAGCGAAAAAGAAAGAAAAAAATCTAAGACTTTGTCCTTTCAAAAAGAAATTGACAGCCAGTTTAAAATGGAATTGTCATGACTTAGAGAAAGGAATATCCTTACATGATATTATTCTACAATGTCATTATAATTTTTTGATACTTTATAAGAGCATATTGTACAATTATTCCAAACAAACTAATAAACTAAATTTTTGAATGATTGGTAGCAAATTTAAAAGGGAGATGAAAGGATTTAATTCCTTTCACTGTGTGGAAGGCTCCTTGGGAAGGCACCTGAGCATTGTATATTGGCCTCTGATGCCTTTTTGCCAAGAGGGATCCTTTTGTTACAATCTAATTGCCTATGGCTGTTTCTTGAGCTTTTTGTTCATCCTGAGGTTGAAACCTCATAGTGGCTGATACCATGGATTTGTCTCTCGCCCAATGGTATGAGCTGGGCCCTCTCTGGAGAGGAAACCTGGGTTTCCAAAGATCTGTGATCAGTGCCAGGGCCCCACTGATGGCCAGGATGGCATCCTGAGGCAGGTGCTGGGTGTGGAGGCCACAGGGGCGTAGACTAACAAGGACACAGAAATGAACCTCACATTACCCTGCTTGGCCCTGAAAGATGGCTGGTTAGCCAGAGACGGGTAAGATTCCTCAGGGAAGGAACAACCTAAGACAGGCACAGTCACAGAGGGGCCATCAGGAGAGAACTTGGGGATTAACAGAGGTGGGTGTAAACCTTCACCCCCCAACTGTGCAGGGGCCTGAACTTTAGCCCCTTCTGAGGAGGTATCCTGCCCCATGGCTGCTTTTCTTCCCACGCCCAGCTCAGATTGGGAGCCGGGTAACAGACAGAGGTTTGGCCAAGCTCAGATTGGGGCCTAGACAACAGAGACTTGACTAACAGCAATTGCTCTATATCTAAATCAAGCCTAACACCAGGAAAGCTCAAGGCCTACTCAAGAATGCAAATAATCCTTTCTACTAATATTTATAGGGCAAATTAAATTTGTTATTAGACTTGACAGTAAAATAGTAATTTAAGTTTTCAGATTAATTTAATTGGCTAATTAAAATAAGAAAATATTCAGGAAGGTTTAATTGTACTAGATAAAAAGCTGTTCCTAAAGTGTTAACTAAAATTTCTAACAGTAGTTCATTTCACGGTAATATTGCTTAACATGCAATGAACCTAAAGCAGTCATATTTTTGTGCAAAAAGAATAAAATTTAAAGTTATCAAGACTGCATTATAAAAATTTTCAAAAGCCTCCATTAATTAAAAAAAAGGGGAGGATAGTGGAGTAATATGATGTAAGGAAAGTTATTCTGTAAGTAAATTACATCTAGAAAAATTTTTACTTTAAAAAATTAGTTTTCATTTGTGATGTTAACAGCAAGACATCTATGAAGGACACACATGGTGTCAAAATAGGTTAAGGGAATCGTTTGGGCAAGGACAGAAAGAATTTCCAGTCAAATTTTCTAAAAGGATTCTTCTATTAATTTTTAGTTGAGAATATGCTTGTGTATTTTCAGAAAACAAGTTCAAGACCCTGTGGATTAAAAACAGCCCAGAGATGGAAGATGCTGATGATGGCTTGCCATGCTACCCTGTTTACCCCAAAATAAGACAGTGTCTTATATTAATTTTTGCTCCCAAAGGATGCGCTAGACCTTATTTTCAGGGGGATGCCTTACATTACAGCGAGTAGGTCTTATTTTCGGGGGATGTCTTACTTTTGGGGAAACAGGGTAGCAGTAATGTAAGCAGCTGTACATTGCTACAGGTTGCTCAGGACCAGACCGAAAAGGGTCGGACCTGCATTGTCATCATTTGTCCACCATCTAGTTATTACTGCTGACATGTACACATGGAAAACTGTTGGACATCAAAATTGGGACTTAAGCATATTATTCTTATATGTTTACTTGGAAATTTGTGGTTTTTTTAAAGGAAAGAAATGGGGGAGATGCCGGAAGCCAATCAGTGCTTTAATAATAGAAAGCTGTGGACAAGGAGTTAGGAGGGCTGGTCAACCTTGATTGCTCTGAGGGGTTGCAGTTGGTTACTGGGATGCTGATGGTTGAAACAGCCCCCACCTGTTAGTCCTAAGAAGATGTACTGATTGACTTTTACTGGTGTTTCTCGCCTGGGGGATACAGCTGTATCCTATGATTTTAATCTTAATAAAAGGAATGGTGAAGCCTAAGCGAGTGGGAGTTCTGCCATTAGAGTTGAACTACCGCCTGGCCCCCATTTTCCAAATTAGTATTTTTCCAAGTCTCTTTATTCATTTGTATGTGGCCTCCTCCAGAAACCCAAACCCTGAACCAGGAACCCTGAATCGCGTGGGTTGTGAAAAGGGGTTCCCACACTATAAGAAACTCATTTCAAATATAACGACATAAGTAGGGTGAAAGTAGAAGAATGGAATTGGTTCCATTATGCAGACATTAATCAAAAGAAGGCAGCAGTGGTGGCATTGATGAAGTAGACCTCAGAACAAAGAAAATTACCCAAGAAAGAGGGAACATTTCAATGATAAAAGGGGCAATTAACCAAGAAGACACAGAAATGCAAAATGTTATGCACCAAATAACAGAGCTGTAACACATATGAAGCAAAAGCTGATAGAATGGAAAAGAGAAACAGACAAATCCACAATTACCGTCGGAGATTTCAACACTCCTCTTCCAACAACAGAGTGTGACTAGACTGAAAGTCAGCAAGGATAAAGAATAACTCAGCAACATCAACAGCAGGAAATAATGGGTATTTACAGAACACTCTACCCAATAGCAGCAGATTAGGTATTCTTTCAGGAGGCCATGAAACAGATACCAACACAGACCACATCTTGGGCATAAAAAATACTCCATAAATTCAGAAGAACTGAAATGACACAGCATATGTTCTTTGACCACAATGGAACCAAACCAATACAAGTAAAATGACAGGAAATCTCTAAACACTTAAGAAATGAAACAATATGGTTCCAAATAATCCCCATGCCCAAGAAGAAGTCTCACTGAACTGAATGACAATGAAATACGACTGAACATTTGTGGCATCCAGCTAGGGCACAGCTCCTTCACAGCTCCTTCTCTGCTAGGGGCTGTACCCTTGCAGCCAATAGGCATTGGAAAGAGATATGACCAGTCCTAGGCATACAGGAGAGACTTTCTTGCAGACCAAATAGCAATTGCTAATAAGGAGCCCTCTGCTAAAAGAGTTCTTTAAAGCAACCCTACAAAGCTGCCACATACTGCTGGTCAACAATATCCTACATAATAATCCTATATAATAAAAGGGTAATATGCAAATTGACCTTAACGGTGGAACAACTGGAAATGAGACTGGTCACTATGATGCACACTGACCACCATGGGGCAGATGCTCAATGCAAGAGCTGCCCCCTGCTGGTCAGTGTGCTCCCACAGGGGAAGCTCTGCTCAGCTACAAGCTGGGCTGATAGTTGTGAGCACAGTGGCGGTGATGGGAGCCTCCCCTATGTCCTCGACAGTGTTAAGGATGTCCGACTGTGGCTTAGTCCGAGGCTTAGGCTGCAGTTGGACATCCCCTGAGGGTTCCCAGAGGAATGTCTGACTGCCAGATTAGGCCTGATCCCCCGGGGGAGTGCACTGACCACCAAGGGACAGCTCCTGCATTGAGCGTATGCCCCCTGGTGGTCAGAGCATATCATAGTGACAGGTTGGTGGTGGCAGGTGGACATCCCCAGGGGTCTCAGACTATGAGAGGGCACAGGCTGGGCTGAGGGACTTCTTCCCCAGAATGCACGAATTTTCGTGCACTGGGCCTCTAGTATCTTTATACTAACTTACACAAAAGAGTCTTCTTGCCAAATAGCGATATCAATATTTGGGTTATAGCAAGGTACGTCTGTGCACTGTGTACAGTAAAACTGCTGTGTCATTGCTTTTGCATTTGCACAAGGCAAACTGGCTTTGACCATCTGGCATACTATGATTAGGGTTCCCACAGCAGTTTTAAGAGTGAATATAAACTAAATGTTTATATTAGGAAAGAGGACAAGTCTCCAATCAATAATCTCAGCTTTCTCAGGAGACTGGAAAAAAAAAAAGCAAAACGAACCCAAAGCAAGCAGTAGAAAAATAATGAAGATAAGAAACTGATGAAATTGAAAACAGAAAAACTGATAGCATCAATGAAACAAAAGTTTGAAAAAATCAGTAAAACTGATAAACATCCAACAAGACTGACAAAGACAAAAATAAAGGTCACTATCAAGAATAAAATGCATATCACGATAGCTCAGCCATCAACAGGACAATAAAGAAATATAATTCTACACACATGACAACTTAATGTCACAATGAAGTGATTATTTGGAGAGCATATAAGATATCCCATATGTGAAAAAATCCGAATAATCCTTTAACTAGAAAGAAGACAGAATTTGTAAGTCTTTAAAATCTCCAGGCCCACGAAGTTTCACTGAAGAATTCTGACAGACTTTTAAAGTGTAATTAACATAAATTTTATACACTCTCTTCAAAAATGTGGAAGATCTGGGGACATGACTCAATTCATTTTACAAGCCAGTCTTGGCCTTCTGCCAAGATTAGACAAAGATGATAAGAGAGAAGCCTTAAGAACAACATCCTTCAAGAACATGACAGAAAAATGTGAGGATGTGGAGCAACTGGAATTCTTTTCCATTGCTAGTGGGTGTGTCAGCTGTGCAACTGCTTTGGAAAATGGTTTTGGACAACCTACTTGAGTTGAACATGCACACACTCTATGGTCCAACTGCTCTCTAAGAGACCTGTACATGGGTAGTTTAGATGTAATGTGTGGTTTATGAATATTCATCAAGGTGTATTCGTAGGTTACATGTGCTTTCCTCCATGTGTGTTTTACTCAATTATAAGTTAACTAGAAAACAATAAAAAGCCTATCAGATCTGGTGACATGAAGATAGCAGGTAATCACAGTTTTGAGGGAGTTGGCGGGCTTTGGGGACCTCAAGTTAATTCCAATTTTACAAATAGTGTGACTGGAACAAAGAGCAGTTCAGGCAATGGGCCAATGTTGCAGAATTACTGAGTCAGAGGGTAAGATTTGAACCCAGGGAGAGGAATGCTGAGCCCGTGCTCACCCACTACACTGCCTACTTGTCCTTGAGGCACCAAGGCAGTGAGGACAAAGGAATCACTAGACAAAAGCCCTCAGATGCACTAGGGACTGAGGCCCCTCCCGGAAGGGCCAGCAGGCACTGCAGCTTGATGCTCCTGCAGATGTCTCTCTATCACAGGGGCTGTCCAGGCTGGTGACCAATATTCACAGGACAACCAGGCACCACGGGAGAAAAGACAAAGCATTTTCGTTCACTATGGGAAATGTACAATATTTTTGAAATATTTTAGTTAAAGGACAAACTCTGAGTATGCCTGACAGTCAATTATGTTAACTGTCTTATCATCTCCCAATGCAAAGCAACTTAAAATGCACACATGTGCCCAGGCTCCATTCACTTTTTCCAGCACAACCGTATTTTGGTCTCGGAGAGAAAAAAACACACCATATCATTAGAGTTTTTTAGAAGCATGGAAATTACGATTTTGTAATTAGGCTGGGGTATAATTATAGACTAGAGCCAGATAATATAATTAGTGTTAGAGCAATCCCTGAAGCTACCACACACAACCACTGTGTGAAGCTTTAATTAAAAAGAGGAGATTACTGTATAAAAGTCATTCATTCTGTCAGGTGCCTTCATTGCAAAGGAGGGAAGGTGCCCACACATAGGGACTAAATGCAAGAATAAAGGATCTGACACTATCATCACAATACAATAATATCAATGTCTACAGATGGAAAAGAAGTCACTAATAAAGCAAGATGAGTCAACCCAAAGTTCTTGCTGCCTTAGAGAACATCTTTGATAAATAGTTTTTTAAAAATTGAGTTTGCAGTGGAAATATTTCTTGGAAACAATTCAAGAAATTCTTTCTGAATTAAACAAGGCTTGCTGAATGAGACAGCCTGTAAATCCCTTTTCCAATGTGAAGTTTACAAAATCTACACGTTGATATGACTGAATCCACCACACACCTCTGTGAACTTCTCTCTGGGAAAACACACAGAGATGAATTCATTTGCTTATCGTCACCCAGACGAGGACCCAGATGGGCACTGCTCTCTAGGTCTGGCGCAGTGGCTGTGTTATGGCCAGCTGACCGCCCTGGTGTCTCCACCTGGAACCAGCGAGTCAGTCTCCAAGAAGCCTGAGTGGTTCTCTGGGTTCAGTTAACCTCCCTGCACTTGGGGTTCCCTCTGCTTGCCAATCCAGTTTCAAGATGCACCAAGTTCTATCTCACGCCAAGTTGCTTCTTTGGTGCCTCATCATCTCTTAAAGGTGAGCAGACTCCACTTGCTGCTCTCCTCAGCCACCCTCTGCTCAGACACTCTTCCTGGAAGTTTCCTTCCACTTTTCTCTCACCTCTGCACACTCTCTGTGCATCGTTCCCATCTGTAGGTCTGGCCAGCGCCTGCACTGCATCCACGGTACCGCCGTGTAAAATTCCCTCTCCCAAGAGCCACCGAATGGCACATGTGGTTTGTAGCATACGTAAAAATGACGGAGAAAACCCTCTCTGCCTGAGTCGTTTTTGGACATACCGCATTTATCCAAAATGACAAAATGCAGCACAGCTAACAAGAAAAAGGAAACAGGGTAGGGAAATCTGTCTTTAGTGTTTTCAAACATGCTTTGAAACACAGGCACTGCCTGGAGTATAGATGTGAAAGTGATGAATGTTGAGTGGGTATTTTTTCACTTTAACTGACTGATCAGAAGAGTATTTACAAAGCCTCGACTAATGTCTGGAGCTGATAAATCAACACCAAAGGAGAACATTTCAAGCACATTTATCATTTAAGACAAACTGGCTATCCTGAGCATGAAGCTTTCTTATTCATCATTGTAGCTCACCTCTACACTTGCATCTTCTCAATGTTAATAACAGCTCTATAAGACTCCTCAATATTTAATGCGTACCAGCTTGCCTGTTGCATGCTGATGAGGTTAGGATCACGCCTGATTGCCAGCAGGCCAGTCAGCTTTCCGGAAAGAGAGGCTTTTACTCTTGAAGCCTGACCCCCGCCAGATTCCTTATAAATAGCTGCTGTTGGTTTCAGTGCCATAAAAAAGCACACAGTTACTGTTTTAAGGGAACTTAAGGTCAAGATATTTTAACAGACGTTCCTAACAGCACCAAACACTGTCATCAGCAAAGGACGCCCAGCATCATTGAGGCCCATGTTTCAGCATTTGTATGACTCAGCTCATGTCCAGGACGGTCTGCGTCACTGCGCCACGCCAAACAGCACAATGCCCAGGGGGAGCTTACCTGTTCACCCTCCTCTTCATCACTACTTAGCTTGAGGTCATCTTCAAGCATTCTGGAAGAGGAAACAAAGAGGTACAGATGCTTAGCAAATTCAAACAATTCATCAACAAATATCTGAATTCCAGCAGCAATGTTTCAGTAGCAAGTCTGTTTGATGTACTGGTTTGGAAAAGCCCTTCTCCTGTGATGCACCTAAAGTGACACACTGCCACGTCATGCAAATTGCCCCTCACAGCAGGCACAGCATGAGATGGGCTGCTTCCACAATGTGAGACTGGACAGCACAGTCAGCGAGCGCGTTTCTGGGAAGGTTTTCCGCGTGGCAGCGGCCGTGCTCGGTGTCCGCCTCCACTCACGGGAACAGGACCAGAGGACTAGGGGAACGCTGCAGAGGCCAGCAAACACGCTGGAGGGTGAGCCACGCTGCCCGGGTTCCCAACCGCAGAGACCTGGACAGACCAGCCACAGACCCTGCTGGACAAGGAGAACCAGGGGGGACCTTCCGGAAAGACAACGAAGGCAACTCCCCTGGGCCTGCAGATCTGAGTGACAGCACACTCTTGGGTCCATAAAAGTTAAGGGTACAACAAAAACCACAAACCCTCCCAGTCCTGTGATTTCTGATAATGATAAAATGATATTCTAATCAGCACTGCAGAACTGTTTCTTTACAGAATATTAGTTTTCGGATTAAGTCATTTCAAAAGAAATCTCACTTAGGAGTGTGCTCTACAGCAGAAATGCATGCAGGCTGGGGCACAAGGGGGTCCGAAGGTCCCTGAGCCCCTGTGTCCAAAGGCCTCATCTCCTACTCCGTCACCTTCCAAAGACATCCCTAAGAGTGTGCCTTGATCCCTTTAAAAGCTAATTATAAGCCCATCGTCAGTATATTCCTCTGCATATTTTAAGAAGTCATTTTGGTGACTTTTGGGGTGAACCTGGGAGAAAGACCTGCCAGGATGGGTCAAGGGCAGAGTTCTGCCCCAAGGCTTCCTGCTTAGGGCAAGTCCTGTAACTCTCCTGCCCCGCCCTGCTTATAAAATGAGGTGATTCCTAGCAATCTCTAAGGTCCAATCTGCTTTAGATTCCGTAAGTCTAGGAAATAAATTTGCCTCTCTTCTGACAAGTAGGAAAAGCCGTATATTGTCCTTGAGATCACAACTGAGGAATTGCTAATCAACTGTGGCATACCACTGAAGCCACAGCCACTGAGACACCATGCCCACGTCCACAGGCTGCGGCTATTCTGCCTGCTGGTAGTGAGAAGTCATTCGAGCATTGTTTAAGCCTCAAGCAAACAAACAAAACAGCAGCCAAGACTGTAGAGCAAGGACTGTGCCCCCAACTGCTCGTTATGTCCATCTGGCATGCCCTTCACTTCCCTGGGTCTCAGGAACTCATCTCCGGCTTCAGAACGGAGACTTATCAGAGCACTGTTTGGGAAGAAGCTTGGGAGGGGATGGTGTTCTCTCTGTCCCCGAGTCCCTGGTGACGGGCACAATGACGACAGAGCACAGTGCCAGCTTGCTGGCTGGGCTAGGACACCTTCCCCAAGACCGTTTTCCTTCCAAAATGTACACAGGCCTTTCGGATGAAAAATACCAGAGAAGCAGGCCCGTTTCTTGCCTCTAGCTCTTCCTCCCTCTTTTGGGGTAAGTTGCCAACTGCCATTTGGTATAATCTCCCAGACTGCCCTTTGAGCACTGGGTGTTCTAAGTGTGGGTGGTCCTGTCAGTGGGCAGGAAAAGGACGGGGAGAACACACACCATCAGGGCTAACAACCCCCTTGTTGTTACACGGAAGTCCTGTCGGGGGTGACTGAGAAGTTTCATCTTGATCCAGGCAATCGTGTGCGCGGATTTGAAGGCCACTGTAACTGGAGCAGGAAACCCCAAAACCCTTCAAAGCAAGGGATCTTAGCTAGGCTGGGTGACTCAGCCACTGAACGAAGCTGGCGCTGCCGACAGTAACCACAATCGTGAAAACAGTGTGTCAGGGTCTCTTCTAAGGCACAGAGAAAAGATCAGTTTTGTCTGTTTTAAGCATGTGCTAAATGTGTGGACATGCCTCTTGCACCTGTGGTCCCAGGCACGGGGCACCTCTGGCCTTGGGTCGGGTATGCAGTGAGACTCACCAGCCTGGGCATCGCTCAGAGGAAAAGCCGGAGACCCAGCTTGCTTTGTGAGCAGTGATCATCCTACCACCGAAGCTCTCGCTCGTATATACAAACTGTATCCTGACTCGTATCTAAACACTGAGGTCAAATGTAAGGATCCTCTGCATTCCAGAGAGACTTCAAGAGAAGTTAGAATCCAATTAAACTTCAGAATATCTTGAATCTGAGGAAAGGGCAATGGAAACACGGAATGAAACAGACACAACCCAGGGCCATTCTGGCTGCTGTTCTCAACCCAGGAGACCCAGACCCAGTCCTTGTCACTTGGAGCCCTGATCCCCAGCCTGTCCCTGAGCCTAGCCAGCCTTCTGCTTGACTCTGAGGGTCACAGCAGAGTCCCCGTGACTCCATTTCCAGAGCACAGTGCTTGTTCCCTTCACACACTCCATTCTAGTTTAACATTCAACAAGTGTCCACTTTTAATGCTGGAACTATCAGAGTGGCTTCTGAGAGGGCCTGGGAGGGTTTTTTTTTTTTGGGGTGGGGTGGGGTGGCGCGAAGTCTATTTGAGGTTACAAGTCTATTTGAGCTGAACAAGAAACCATGACCAAAGGAAAGAGAGTTGACAACCCGGCACCTGTCAGGTGGTGTGGCAAGGAGCCCGCAGCTTGCATCTCCCCTGAAACGCATCCATGGCTCCTGTAGCCCTGCCCCTACCCCCACCCCACTCAGGAGACAACACTGCTATCACCTGTCAAAAGGAAACAAACTGGGCTAGCCGTAATAAACAGAAACCACAACAAATGAAAGTTTTAAAACAAAAGTAAAAGAAAGTGGGGGTTGGGACCTCTAATGACGTTTTTTGAAAAAAGGCAGTTCTGATGCTCAGAAGGCTGAGGACAACTCAAGATGGATCATCTGCACATAGTGCAGGAGTGTGTGGGGACTCCCACTGGCACCCTGCCACATCCCTCCGCCCCTCTCCGGAGGACCCCAGCCAATGCTGCCAACCACCCAGAGCCAGAGCCCCGCCCCTATGTCCCAGAGCCCTGCCCCTCGCATCCTCAGAGCCCTCTTGGTGACTGAGCTCCTGATAACGGCAGCAGCTCTCAAGTTTGAATGGCTCCTGGCCATTGTCTAGACCCCCTCAGTCAATCCCACAGCAATCCTCTGAGGTGGGCATGCAGGGCAGCAGGCCTGGAAGTCAAAGCGACTGCCCAGGCTGAGTCCAGCTCTGACACTCAACCAGCCGAGTGACTGGACACCTGCCTCAAGGCTTTTCCAGAGAAGTCAGTACAGGATTCCTGGGAAGTGCTCAGCACAGAACCCGCTCAGGAGGAGGGTCTATAGATGCTCACTTATATTAACACTAGAGGCCCGGTGCATGAAAATTCATGCACTGGACGGTGTCCCTCAGCCCGTCCAGCCCCCTCTCCTCTCACACTCTGGGAGCCCTCGGGCGGGAGGTGACCCGGCGATCAGGGGAAGGCGATGCCCCATCACATCTCTGCTGCTGCCACTGCTGGCAGTTCAAGCCTTGGCTGGCCCTGGTTACCTGAGCCTTAGGCAGCCCTGGGTGGCTGGAGAGCCACCACCTGAGGTTTGCCTGCACCTTAGGCTGGCCCTGGGTGGCTGGGCAGCTGCCATCTGAAGATTGCCTGCGCCTTGGGCTGGCCTTGGGTGGCTGGGGGGCTGAAGGGACTGGGGGACTCCAGAGATAGGCACATGGAGTGGTCAGGCCCACCTGCATGGCTGAGGGGACTGGGTGCCACCATCTTGTGGCTGTGGGTGCCTCCATCTTTGAGGGCGGGGCAGGCAATTAGCATATTCCCACTTTATTGGCTGTGGGCAACCGCCACCTTTGCAACAGTGTTAGGGTCAATTAGCACATTCCCTCTTTATTAGATAGGATTATTGACACCAGTATGGTCCCTAGGCCTGGTCTGCGATCAGGGCTATCTTTTCCAGCTTCCCACAGCTGGCCCCACCCCCTGCTGCCATCCACCCTCAGTTCCTGGTTCTTGGTTCACCATTGGGTGATCAGTGCCTGAGAGGGAGGGGAAGGGACCAAGAGATTGGCTATTCCCACCTGCTTGCCAGCCCCACCCCTGCCATGGGTGGCCATCAGGCAATTGGGGCCTGCTGGTTGGGGAAAGGGACCAAGAGGTGGTCAGTGTGCCTCACAGTAACTAGTCCAGAGGTCGTTCTGGTCAATCTGCCATTAGGATCAATTTGCATATTACCCTTTTATTATTTAGGGTAGAGTTCTGGTGTATGGGTGGGGGCTGGCTGGCCTGCCTGAAGGGGGGCCCAGATCGAGGTGGAGGGGTCCCCACTGGGGGGTGGGCCAGCCTGGGGGAGGGGCTGCAGGTGGTTTGCAGGCCGGCCATGCTCCTGGCTTTGTCAGGAAGAACATCCGGTCTATCTGGTCTAATTATCATATTACCCTTTTATTAGTATACTAGAGGCCCAGCACACAAAATTCATGCACGGAGGGTGGGAGATGTCCCTCAGCCCAGCCTGTACCTTCTCCAATCTGGGACATCCTTCTCACAATCCAGGATTGCTGGCTCCAAACTGCTCACCTGCCTGCCTCCCTGATTGCCCCTAACTGCTTCTGCTTGCCAGCCTGATCACCCCCTAACCACTACCCTGCCAGCGTAATTGATGTCTAACTGCTCCCCTGACAGCCTGTTTGCCCTCAAGTTCCCTCCTCTGCTGGCCTGGTCACCCCTAACTGCCCTCCCCTGCAGGCTTGATCGCCCCCATCTGCCCTCTCTTGAAGGCCTGGTCCCTCTCAACTGCCCTTCTCTGCTGGTCTGATCACCCACAAATGCCCTCCCTTGCAGGCCTGGGACCTCCCAACGGCCCTCCTCTGCTGACCATCTTGTGGTGGCCATCTTGTGTCCACATGGGGGTAGGATCTTTGACCACATGGGGGCATCAGTCTTGTGTTGGAGTGACAGCCAATCTGCATATTACTCTTTTATTAGACAGGCTAGAGGCCTGGTGCATGGGTGGGGGCCAGCTGGTTTGCCCTGAAGAGTGTCCCAGATCAGGGTGGGAGTTCCCTTGGGGTGTGGGGTAGCCTGGGTGAGGGGCCTATGGTGGTTTGCAGGCTGGCCACAACCCCCAGTGACCCAAGTCGAGGCCCTAGGATACAGGATTAATTTATGTTCTACAATTGAAACTTTGTAGCCTGGTGCAGAGCCAAGCCTCTGCTCGCTCCGTGGCGATTAGCCATTTCTGTTTGGGTTTATTTAAATTCTATAATTGAGACTTTGTAGCCTAGAGTAGAGGCCTAGGCCCTAGGGTGGCAGAAGCTTGGCTTCCTCCATCGCCCAGGCAACCCTAGCCTCTGCTCTCTCCAGCTCCTTGGCTGCCGCCATTTCTGTTGGGATATATCTTCTATAATTGAAACTTTATAGCATTGAGTGGAGGTCTAGGCTGGCAAAGGCAGGTGGAAAGCTTGGCTTCCTTCATTGCCAGGGAATCCCAGGCCTCCCTCCTGCTCTCAGTGGCCACAGCCAGCTTGGTTGGGGTTTATTTGCTCCTGATTGTCTTGTGGGTGTGGCTTGTGGGTTTATTGGAGGTGTGGTCAATTTGCGTATTACTCTTTTATTAGATAGAATTCCTTTTACCTCGAGCGTGACTAAAGCTGTGGAGCACTTAAGAAACTTGATGGGTAAACAATTTAGAAGGTTAAGATGTTTCTGCAACGAAGCCTTCAAACGAAACCATTTGCTCTACTTCAGGTCATTGTGAAAAGAAAAGATGTTCTCTAGAGGCTATGGAGGGGTTACAATGCTGCCATGGTTGATGGATCTGAGGTGACTCTACGTCTACAGAAGACAGACAGCATGCCCATCAGTCCAAGTGCTCAAAGAGACATGCCCTGGGAATCTGTGGTCAGCCTCAGAGCCAGGAATCCCTAGCAGGACCCACAGCCTGATGACAACAGGGACACTGAAATAAAAGACAGTAAGGTCAAACTTTGCAAGAGAAGGCCAGACAGCAGAGGTGCAGCCAGCAGGGCTGCGTTACTGCTGTCAGGAGCACAAGTCAGCGCCCGTTGTGGCCAACCTGCAAGTCTGCTCCCATAGCACCTGGTGCGAAGGATCAGCATGTTTTGAGCCGTGGGCTGAATGGTTTTGCTTTCTCGTATGGACCGCGTGGAAGACAGTGTTGTGGGGGCCCGCTCTGCCAGGCGCCCCTTGGGGGCCTCTCTCTGGAAGGGGGAGACAAATGGCAGCACTGGCGTCCAAACTCCCAACTGTTGACTAATTCACACGTGTGTTCACCACGTGGAATCACTCTCCATGGAAGCACCCGACTCCCAGGGCTGGTTCCCCTCACACACTGCACTCAAACCAGCATTGCCTTCGCAGCCACTTTGAAGCTTATAACCAAGACATGCAGATGTATGTAATTCTAACAGAGCCAACTGCTTCTTCTGAAGAGATGGTCCCTCAGCAGCTCAGAAAGTAGGATTCAAGGCAACCCAGCAACTTCATATTTGATTATAGTAACTTCCACGTATGCATTTTTTTTGCTTTTTACGCATTTTCCCAAGTAAGAGGTGCATTCTCTCTCTCTCTCTCTCTCTCTCTCTCTCTCTCTCTCTCTCTCTCTCTCTCTCGTTATTTATTTATTTATTTATATTTATTTCGTATGCATTATTCTTAATGGAGCCACAGGCAAATGTGTGCTGTAGCTGGTGCTTACGTTTTCAGGCCCCACATTCTCAGGAAGCAGAAATCGCCGCCTGCCCTAACAGATGGCCAACTGCATCTCAGGCTCATCTGCATCTTCCAGGTACTGCGCACGGCACTTCACCTGCACATGTAACGGCGGTCATTTCACAGAGCAGTGGTTTTTAATTACAGGATTTCCCTGGAATTACTTGTCGTTTAGGGCTCTTAACAGATGAAGCCTTTAGTCCTTTAAAGTTCATTTCATTTAGGTATATCTTAATGGCTCTTTAAAAATCTGAGTTTAACTGGGCTGTTTGATTTTCAGATTTGTTTCTATAGTTGGTGCTACTACTATCTCCCCCTGTGTGAGATTTAAAACCAAAGACAAATGTTTATAACTACTCATTAAACATATTCATATATGCAAATATCTACTCTAGCAATTAGCAATTCATGATAGCCCATTCGTTATGCAAGTACACCCCTCTGAAGTCATTACCCGAGCCATCATCTCTACTGCTTGAACATGGGAGGGAAAGTTGTAAAACTCATTTTATTCTGAAGTCCAGTCAGTGCTGCCATCTCCCTGGCTTATTTTCATCACTGGCAGCCACTTCCTCTCTGCATTTGTTCAGAAGAATTTAGCTTGTGCCACTCCAGTTAACTGGGAACCAGGAAGTCTAGGGTAGGCTCACACTGTGATGTAGTAGGTCCGAGGCACATGAAGTAACCGAGTCTGGAAGCAAATGGAGAATCAGAACAAGACAAAAGGCTGGTCTTGGTGACCTACGAGTTCCCCATTCTGGTGTTTTTCTATCTAGGTGTCAGTGCTACATCTTTTGAAGCCACAGCGATTCCAAGGGAGACAGATGGCATTTGCTCACACACTGCCTTCCTGGACTTCTCTTTCCAGGGTCTGCTCTGGTTGTCAATGACATCACAAAAGGCCTGCTTCTGCCAGGCTGATCCTGGGGCAAAGGTGCACTGTATCTCTTCTGCTTACGGCCTTATTTTTTCTTCAGGATAGTAAGTCCCAACGGTCCTTTTCGCAGACATATAAGCGACGGAGTCCACCTGCCACCTTCTACACAGGCCTGCCTATCTGGGGACAGAATCTCATTTCCTACCATTTAAGAACCTTGGGAAAAGCAACCTCACTTAGGAAACCTGCCAAACAATGGCGAGATACGAATGAACCCGTGTCTTCAAAATCTCAAGTGAGCCCTCGCCGACTTGGCTCAGTGGATAGAGTGTCAGACTGCAGACTGAAGGGTTTGATTCTGGTCAAGGGCACATGCCTGGGTTGCCGGCTTGATCTCTCATCATTGATGTTTCTATCTCTCTCTCCCTTCCTCTCTGAAATCAATAAAAATATATTAAAAAAAATCTCAAGTGAGCAATGGCTTTCCCAGTATACTAGACCCAGTATACTTGTATTAATACAAGATAAAGGGAAATCAGAGGAAAACAAAGCTCAACACTAATAAAAGGACTCCGTCAGTGGTACTGAGGGTGGGGAGGGGAGGGGAGTCCTGAAATGGCAGCCGCAGTCTATGTTGGAGTCTGAGTTGTGTCCCTACTAGCTGTGTGAACTTGGGAAGACCATTTCATCTCTCTAGACATCATTTCCACCTCTCTGAAAAGAAGCTTGGATAACATGACCTCTGGAGCCTGGATTTCATGGGTCTGTGCCATTAGCGATGGGTGGGAAGCCTGGGAAGCCTGCTGGAGGATGAGGACGGAGCTGGAAGGGGGAGCACACAGCTGCAGTGCCCACAGGAGGGGGCGCTCTGAGTCACGGCCCAGGAAGCAGGGGCGGCCTCGCCAAAGCTGCACCTGGGCAAGGCTGACCGCCCAGGGAGGTCTGTCCACTCCTTGCCCTGGTTTGCCGGCCCTCACTTCTCGTGGATGTAGTACAGACACCTCTCCCGGAAGCTGTTTGCAATATCCCAGGTGGGTTGGCTTTTAGTTGTGTAATTTAAACCTCGGCTGGTTGTTCCTCTCACTTGGAATTGCAGCTGTAGCAGGTGCCAGGCCGCCCTGAGGGAACTCTCGCTCTAGGGGACATGGAACGCTTGGCCCACATCCCTGAACATCCCATCACTCCTTCCACCCAGAAAGATGTAGCATCCACATACAGTTCCAGTGATTGTAAAAATAAGAAAACACTCCATCTTTTCCATTTAGGGCAATGTGGACCATGGTATAAAGTAGCACTCTCTGAACATATTAGATCTGAGTATTGCTTCCTCCTGAAAGAATTTCAGGGAAACTGGGCTGTGCGTTCTCAATGATTTCTATCAAAAACAAAACAAAACAAAACAAAACAAAAAAAACCCTGAGGCTCTAGCAAGAGTACTTTGATAGGGAATGCTTTCTCCTCAAAGATGGTTTTATAATTCTTGTCCTTGTTCCTTACAAGGACTTCTAAAAAATTACATTCTGAACTTGCTGCTCTCGGTATTAGAGGATGAGGCTGGGAAGGTGCACGAAGCCAAGTCCAGTGGGTGCCGAACAGGCCTTTTTCTGAGCGGACGCCAGGGAGGGGTCTCAGGGCCCTGTGAAGGGCACAGATCCAACAACGGCGTCTATCCTCCTCACCCTCTCTGCAGGGACTCTGTCCCTGAGCGGAAGGGAACTGAGATATTTATAGGTTTGGCTCAAGTGTGTGATGTGAGATATTAATTGCTTGTCAGTCAGTAAGCTGGTTGCCTCTTATGTTTGCTATTTAATTGATAACTTAAAAAAAAAAAACACCCTTACTTGAGCATATGGTTTTTTTTTTTTGTTTTTTTTTTTTAGAGAGAGAGGAAGTGGGGGACAGAGGTGGGGAAGAGAGAGATAAAGGAACATTGATGTGAGAGAGACCTGAGCAGGAATTGAACATGCAACCTAGGTATATACTCTGACCATTTGAATGAGATTGTTTCCAGGGGAGGCGTGAGTTTCCCCAGTGTCAAAGATAAGGCACAAACCCATCCTTACTGGTAACTTAAGGAATTCTCTCAGGGACACTCGATTGCCAAATCGAGTTTGTTTCTTTGTCTTGTTTGAGCACTCTGATTTATGTGACATTATGTATGTGACACGCCTTTCTTGGAATGCTCCCTGCACAGCTCCTCTAACTCTCCAGGTTTTCTTTAGCTTTGACCTCCCCTTCCTTCAAGCATTTGCGTCTTCCAGCCACTCTCACTAGTCAATGTCACTCCAGGCTCTGGCTCTCAGTTCCTTTATCTTCTGCACCATCTCTCAAGGATGATCTATGACCTTGTCTTCCCAGTGCCATCTCCAGAGATTCAACTGCACCCTGGGGATCTCTGCACCATGGCTACCCAGAGCTGGAGCCCACACAGTTGATTTCACTGGGCATCTTCAGCATCTAGTAAAGTGCTGAGCACAGAATAATACACAATAAGTGTTTATCCCCAAAATAAATTAATTTCTACTTGGATGTGCCTCCATCTTGATTTGTCCAAAACCATAACCCATTACCTCCCTAAAATCCAACATTCACTGCTGAATTCTATATTCTGGTATAGCACTGCCACTTAGCTGGTCAACTGTACATGGCTTTTGACTTCCTCTCAGTCCTCCTTACAGACAATGAAATGCTTAGATGTGTCTGCCCTACCTCTTGAGTTCTCTCTTGGATACTTTAGCCCGTGCCTTCAGTTCTCAGTATAACAGCGCATCCCTCCCTGCAATCCTTCCTCTGTCCTGTTTCATATCCTGCTGTTGCCCACCTACAATCTAAATTCAGTCTCTGCTGCTTCCTAAGGCACACAGGCTCTCCATGGCTGGGCCTCAGCTCACTGCAGCTGCTCCCCTGGCCTGGCCCTTGAATTCCATCATGGAACAATACAAATTACATATAGTTCCTCTTCTCTTCATTGTGGCCTGGCCACTCCTCCTGCCTGAATGCCCAGCTTTCTGCTCACCTATGACTCAGCCTTCAAATGCCACCCAAAGGGCACACCTCCTTGATGGTCAGTAACCTTCATTAATTTCCCTCTTCCGTACCCTTCCTTTAGTGCACTTGCCACCTTGCTTTATAACTGCTTGTCTTCAAGTCTGCTTTATCTACCTGAATCATGGTAAGTGTCTGGTCTCATTCTTCTCTGTGTCCCCAGGGCGTGGGAGACATAGGTCTATATTTAATCGAAAAAAACCTAAGTACACACTCCAGCAAAATAGGAGCCACGACCTATAATTTTACAGAAAAAACTTGATCCATGACTCCAAATGGAATGGAATAGACTTAAAATATACCTTTAATGAACTGAGAAATAATGAGCTCAAATAAGTCATTTAAAAACTTATTTAAAAATAACTTTATAATAACACACTTGAAAGTTCATTGTCATTTAACTTCAAAAACAAAAAGCAGCCAGTCACACTTGTCCAGTTTAGAGTCAGACCAATCGGGAAGGGCACGGACAGACCCTGGAGGACCCCGGCCCCCCGAGCGGAGTGGCTGCTGAGATGCGAGTGGCAACACTGACCGGCACACGCCGCTTCCAGAGTTCTACAGGAAACTGGACATTGTAGGCACTTTTTATCCAGATCTTTCCCAGGAAAAAGCTGGCTTCTGAAAATTCATTTTGGTTACTGGTATCTTAATATAATATTTTTAAAAAGAAAATTTAACTTGTGTTTTGAAGAGTTTCAACACAGGCATAGTGGAGTTTTTTCATTTTATATTTTTTTCAGTTTTCTTGGTGGAGAAGGCGGGAGTAGAGAGGACCAGGAGGAGTGATGGGGAAGGACGAAGAAGCCTGTGTGCTGTGCTCCGTGTTAGGAAAACTGGGTGTGTCCATCCGAGTGTCCCGGGTGTGGGCACAGGCAACGGTGACAATGGTATGTCAGCAATGTGTGTTTAAGGGACTCCTGCTGGCTTTGCTGTGATGTTTTTTGGAGCCTACTCTGAGACTTCTGTCACTGCCTGCTCCATGGCCCGAGTGAATTAACCCTGTTAGGCTTCCACTTCCGAGTGGAAACTGAATAGCACACAACCCCTCAACTTGAAAGGATTATTGGGGAATTGAATAGATAATGTAGACCAAAGTATTCTGCAAATTTTAGAGCACAGAATAAACGTGAGGATTAGGAGGGTATTTGCTCAGAGCCTGGCATTCAGGAGGATTGTGCTACATGGGAACTGAATGGAAGGGCCACCGAATCACCACCAATTCCTGGCAACCTGACATGGAGTCCAGAGGCGACGGGGAGGAGGAAGAGACGGCAGACTACATTTGGGCTCAGCAGGCTACAAGCAGCTTCCCTAATTGACAGAGGGATGAGAACAAGAAACTTCATCATCTGGTCATGTTTCTAAAGAATCAGTTCCAATGACAAAACACTGGGAGACCTTTTATTCGAGCAGGCTGCATCCCTTTGGGTGTCTTCTGGGCGCTGACAGGCAGACAACAACCCTCATTTACTATCTGGAAAAGACAGACGTCCAGGTGAGGAAGCAGGAAGCTATATGCCCCTTTCCTTCCTTCTCTTCCCCCACCCCATCCTGCCACCTGTCCAGCCCTACCTGCCCCGTCTGCCCTCAGCGTACCTGGGACTGGACCCCACACTGCTCTGCTGTCTTGCTTCTCTCATTTTGTCTGCACTGATAGTCAGTTTCATTCACTTTTGCCCTCAGTCCTTCTATTGTTTGCGGTGGTTCCTGGTACTTTATCTCCCCTCTCTGAGGCCAGAGGCCATATTTCAAATGTCTTTTGAGGCCATCAGTCCCTGTCAGAAGGCTGGGCGCTTGGCAGGCGATAAATACCTACTGATACAGAGCCTGGACACCTGTGAAGGAGCTGGAACCTGGTCCCAGGGGCTGTGGATCCTTCAAAGGACCTAAAGGAGGACGGGCCCTGATTACACCTGCCCTTCGGAAAGATGATCTTTAAGGCAGCCTCGATGGAGGGAGGCCAGCTTTTATGAGGGGAAAATTTCTTCAGGTCCACGGTCCTTATGTGAAACCGCCCAGGATGGGTGTGTTTGTTTCAGGATTCAGAAGCTCTTCGGTAAATCAGAAAGGCCAACGGATGCCTACCCCGCACCTTCCACCACGCCATGGCAGGCCTGGGTGTCTACTGAGCAGGCGCAGGAAGTGCGGTCAAAGCTGCAGGCTTTGAGTCAGACCTTCCAAACAGTTTTTAAAGACTGTCGGTGTTTGGGACTTTCAACATTTCTAAACTGAGGAAGAGAGATTGTGGGCCAGTATATCTTGAAGGAAAGCCCTCCAAGGAGAACGAATCTCGTTAACTAAAGACTCATGTTCTGCTGAGCACCTTGAGGGAAGTCAGTGGAGAGGGCGGACTGAGGAGCTGCTCAGTCCAGCAGAAGGAGAGGTTTGGGAGTGCGAGGCCACCTGGAGAGAGGCAGAGGCTGAGGGGTGAGCTGGGGGCGGTGGAGAGGGGCCGGCAGCTGGCCAGATGCTGGTGCTGGCTGTGCTGAAGCCACCAGAGGAAGCAGGGAGAGGCCTGCGAGCTTTTAGAAACAGGGATGCCTAAAATCAATTTGAAAGAGTTTGCATTGCTTTTCATAATCCCCCCTGCCCACCCCACATGCTGGTCAATTATCTAGAACAGTGTTACCTAATGTGAGCCCACTATGTAATTTAAAAATGTCTAGTACCCCGTTTCCCAGAAAATAAGACATCTCCCGAAAATAAGACCTACTCGCTGTAATAATGTAAGGCATCACGCCGAAAATAAGATCTAGTGCATCTTTGAGAGCAAAAATAACACACTGTCTTATTTTCAGGGAAACAGGGTAGTTATGTTAAAAAAATTTAAAAATGGAGAAATCTACTTTAATAATACATGTACTTAACCCAATCCACCCGAACATTGTCATTTCAACATGGGGCCAGTAACCATGACTAGTGACACTTTTCTTTTCTGCATGAAGTGCTTGAAACCCAGGGTCTTTTACACACCCGGCCCACCTTGGGCCACCTGTGTCTGTGGCTGAGCCTACCCTCAGCTCTTCACCAGGCGGGTCTCCATGGCGGGTCCCCAATCCCCTCGGTACTTTCACTTGTGTAAAGTTTGGCTCCTTTAATTCATTTCGTTTTCCAACCAGAGGACTGGGTTCTAAGTACTTTTATCTATGAGCAAAAGCATTCTTTTTAGTCAGATATCTTGAAATAGGCTAGAAGTATGCTCTTTAGGCCACAACAAGTAAATCTGGGAAATGTATTTTCATATGAAAACTCTGACTTTTCCTGCATGCCACTGCTACACAGGATGAAGGAGGGCTGCTTCTGCCTCACTTTCCCCCACTGTAACTGAACATGTTTGGTTCCAGCAATACAATAAGCAGAAGGTTTCTCAAATGAACAGCACAGCAAGGCATCCCCTGCTACTCGTAAGAAATGGGATTTCAATTGCAATGTGTAATTCTGAGAATTCGTGGGCACTTATAAGCACCTGATGCCATAAAATAAGGGAACTGATAAGAAACGGAAATAAAGCATCTCTAAAAAGAAAGATCCACCAGTTGTTTTCCCCAGCCAAAGAACTCTCCAGAACATATGGCAAGCTTACATGTGTGGGGAGGCCCCACACCACTCCAACAGGGCATGTGCTAAACATTTGCCACCAGCTCCCGACGAAGGGCCTTCTCAGCCCGACTGCCTCCCCCAACGGTAAGCTGTCCAAATCCATTAAAACAAAATTGATTATTTTTTTGGTGAGGGGTGCAGACAAAATAAATTGCCTGAGAAATCAATTTGACATAAAAGCTTGGCTGCTTGGCAGAAGGGTAAAACATTCCCTCAACATAGCTTCATTCTTTTCTATCTCACATCGACATCCTCACACGTCACAGCATCAAGACAGGTGGCTTATAACACAGGAAATTAAAACCATGGCATCTTAGTTGCACAGTATGCAATTCCAAGCCAGATATTCCCAAGTTTCTGTTATTTAAATTCTGCATTGTATTTAATGCAAAAGGTCTAATCCGAGGTGTGCATTAGCAACTACACAGATATGTCAGCACCCACTCAGTCTACCACACAAGGAAGAGAATCAAGTTATACGTACTATTATACTCTGTTGCTCTTTCCTCTTTCTACTCTGGATATATGGTTTCTGGAAGCCCAGATCTTGACCAAGAAGAGTTCCACCCACTTCAGAGCAGTGTGTGATTCCTAGTCACTGGTGGAATTCTTTTTTTAAATATAATATATTTATTACAGAGAGGATAGAGAGTTAGGAACATCGATGAGAGAGAAACATTGATCACCTGCCTCCTGCATACCCCCTTCCCCAACTGGGGATGTGTCTGCAACCAAAATACATGCCCTTGACTGGAATTGAACCTGGGACCCTTGAGTCGAAGGATGACGGTCTATCCACTGAGCCGAACCAGTCAGGGCTGATGGAATTCTTGAAGGCTATGAAGGAGGACCTGGCCAGCCCTGCTGTTACCTTCGTTCTCATTCTCTGCCACCTATTTCTCCAGAGAGGGTGAAGCCCTTGCAACACATTCAAGCTGTGAAGGCTTCTTAACCCAACTTTTCTTCCCAACCCAAGGAAAAAGAGGTCAGCTAGCTCTTCACAAGAAGAGATGAGTAGTAAGAGGAAGCTGGTGAGGGGGTGTCTCACGTGAGTTAGAACGAGGTTTCTGTAGATTGGACAATTCTCAGTGTCATGAGGTAAAGGGCTGCCCCCTCAGCTGGGTGGCACTGAGATGGAATGAGCTGCCTGCTGCCCACCCCTGCTCTAAGTGTGAGGAATGGTGTATGCAAGTGTCTGTTCCAGGTTGCGGATATTATACCTTGAAAAAGACTTTCCAAACCAAAGACTAACTGTGAAGAGCCCCAAGTTTTTTCAGAGGAAGAAAAAAAAATGCAAGTCTCAGTTCTATAGAACAAACGTAGGAAGGGAGAGCATTGGTAAGACGATGAGTTAGGTTTCTGTGCATACTCCCATTGCAAAGGCTAATCTTATTTTAAATGAGCAAGATATCCTGCTCTTGCAGAAAGGTCCCTGGTATCAGGACAAGAGAAAAATAAGTCTTATTGAAGACCTAGGTCCTGAAAACTCCTTTCAGGTCTGCTAGCTCTGCCAAGGGCTCAGAGCTGAGAATCAGTAGGTCCAAGGATCTGAATTCTCCTCCTGGTTTGGATGTTAACTACATAGTCACAAAGTTCTTTGTGATTTCTTTATGATGGGAATAATAAAACCAACTCTGCCTTCTTCACAGGTTGCTGAAGAAAACATGATCTAACAGAATAGAAAGTACTTTGAAAACATTGTTTTATGAATACAAATAAGGCAGGAAACAAACCCCTAACCTTGTGAATTTGTATGCTTCCCAGACATCTACTGCCTGTATCACAATGTCTCGTCTGTGTGCTCTATGATACCTGCATCTGTTCTTTCTTCTCTAGAACGTCTCTGTATATCCCTGTCTGTTTAAAATAGAATTCCAAGTGTGCATCATCTGCAGGATTGGGCAACAGCAGAGTGCTGTTATTCTTGGACCTCACCCTAAGTTCCAAGAACCCAGACCATCTCTCAATGTCTTTCCAGCTTAAAACCCCCCAGGTAAGCTATGCAACAGTCTGTAGCCAGGGATCTCTTGTCCTTGCCTTTGGACCTCTGTTCCAGCAGCTTAGGTGTGTTTTTAAAACTCATGCCCTGCCCCCAGGCCCTGTGTGTTTTCCAACACCACTAATGAAAGAATGCTGGAGCCAAACTAGGCATCTCTTCAAGAGCCCACTTGTGACTCATGTCTTAAACTCCCCAGCATCAGGGCTGGGTAGTTGTGCATAATATTTGCAGCATTTGGAAATTCTACCTCAATCTCAACTCTAAGGTTGTTAATCCTGGCTGACTATATTCATGCAACAGAATCCAAACACTCTGACTCACTTTCAGGATCTGGCATTCTTGGGCTTTAGATATTGAGACAGTGGAAAACTTTTATATCAGTATAGGTGCTGCCAATACTTTTTATCCATTTAAGGACTTGACCTTATAGTAGTACATATTTACCCAGCAATTTCCAAGGCTCCTCACTGACCAGAGCTAGCTAGCACTCTCTACAAGGAGAGACTGCTCCACACCACTCCACAGTGCTCCACACATTAGTAGGCACCAAGTGAGAAGTTTAGGCATCAGTATTTTGTAATCTTAATCATAGACACTGTACACATTTTGTTACATTCACACCTAAGTATTTAATTTTCTTTGAAGCAATTAATATGGTATTTTTAAAAATGTTGGTGTCTACTTGTCAATACACAGAAATGCAATTGATTTTTGTGTGCTTATCTTGTATCTTGTAACACTACAGTCAGTCCTCATTTATTCTATTTTGTAGGTTCTTTGGGATTTTCTACATAGACAAGCACGACGTCTCCCAATAGAGACAGTTTTAGCTCTTCTTTCCCATATGGCAGCGGCTAGAACTCCCAGCACTACACTGAGTAAGAGTGATGATAGTGAACACCCTTGCCTTGCTCTCCACCTTACAGGGAAAGCATCCCCTCTTCCACTGTTAAGTATGATGTCAGTTGTTAGCTGTAAGTACTCTGTAGATATTCTTTATGAGGCTGTGGAAGTTCCCCTCTATTACTAATGCACTGAGAGCTTCTGTAAGAAATTGGTGTTGAAATTTGTCAAATGTTTTCACTTCGTCAGTTATTATGCTCATATGTCTTTTCTTCTTTAGCCTGATATGTAGATTACATTGGTTGACATTTAAATATTGAACCAGCCTTGCATATCTGGAATAAATCCCACTTGCTCATGGTATATTGCTCTGTTCATATAAGGTAGGGCAAAAGTATTTTCATATGGAAAATAATACAATAATTAATACATAACAATATAATAATAAACTCTATATTTGTATACTCACAACTATAAACCTACATTTGTCCCTCCCTGTATGGTTAGATTCAACTTGGTAAAATTTAATTGACAAAATGTATTTTTTTATTTTATAAATACTTTTGAATTAAAAAATACTTTTACTGAATTTATTGGGGTGACATTTATTTTTTTAACATTTTTAAATCTTTATTGTTCAGTTTATTAATTACAATGTTCCCTTTTTCCACCCCTATAGCTCCCCTCCACCCAGTACCCATCCCACCCTCTGCCCTTACCTCCCCGCCACTGTCCTCTTCTATAGGTGTATGATTTTTGTCCAGTCTCTTGCTGCACCTCCCACACCTCTTTTCTCCCCAAGAATTGTCAGTCTATTCCCTCTCTATGCCCATGATTCTGTTATATTCACCAGTTCATCCTGTTCATCAGATTTTTAATTCACTTGATTTTTAGATTCATTTGTTGATAGATGTGTATTTGTTGTTCATAATTTTTTTAAAATATATTTTTATTGATTTTTTACAGAGCAGAAGGGAGAGGGATAGAAAGTCAGAAACATCGATGAGAGAGAGACATCTATCAGCTGCCTCTTGCACGCCCCCCACCGGGGATGTGCCCGCAGCCAAGGTACATGCCCTTGCCGGAATCGAACCCGGGACCCCCCAGTCCGCAGTCCGACGCTCTATCCACTGAGCCAAACCGGTCTCGGCCATAATTTTTGTTTTTACCTTTTTCTTCTTCCTCTTCTTAAAGAATATCTTTCAGCATTTCATATAATAGAGGTTTGGTGGTGATGAACTCCTTTAGCTTTTTCTTATCTGCGAAGCACTTTATCTGACCTTCAATTCTGAATCATAGCTTTACTGTGTAGTCTTGGTTGTAGATTCTTGCTATTCATCACTTTGAATATTTTTTGCCACTCCCATCTGGCCTGCATCGTTTCTGTTAAGAAATCCACTGACAATCGTATGGGTGATCCCTTGTAGGTAACTAACTGTTTTTCTGTTGCTGCTTTTAATATTCTCTCTTTATCTTTTGCTCTTGGCATTTTAATTATGATGTGTCTTGGTGTGGTCCTCTTTGAATTCCTATAGTTTGGGGTTCTGTGTGCTTCCTGGACTTTTAATTCAATTTCTTTCACCAGGTGGAGGAAGTTTTTGGTCACTATTTCTTCAAATAGGTTTTCATTGTCTTGCGCTCTCTCTTTTTCTGGCACCCCTATAATTCAGATGTTAGTATGCTGGGGGTTGTCCCAGAGGCTCCTTACACTATCTTCAATATTTGGATTCTTTTTGCTTCTTGCTTTTCCAGCTGAGTGGATTTTGCTTCTTTGTATTTCAAATCTTTGACTTGATTCTTGCGGTCCCCTAGTCTGCTTTTAGGTCTTTGTATAATATTTTTTATTTCAGTCAGTGTATGCTTAATTTCTAGTTGGTCCTTTTTCATATCCTCGAGGGTCTCGTTAATGTCCTCAAAGGTCTTGTTCACATCCTCGAAGGTCTCATTAAGTTCATCGGCCTTTTCTAGGAGCCTCTTGAAAAACCTTATAACCGTGATTTTGAACTCTATGTCCAGTCGTTTTTTCCCCTTCATTTCTTTCAAATGTGATTTCTTTCCATGTCTCTGCATTTTGGCTGCTTCCCTGAGTTGGTCAATTAGGTTTGTGTGATAGATGTCCTCTAGGGAACAGTGGCTCAGCCTCCCCAGTTACCTGAGGTGGATACTCTTGGTGCAGCCCTTTATGGGTTGCACAGTCTTGTTGTAGTCAAGCCTAGATTATTGTTGTTAGCACGAGGAGGGTTTGACCTCCAGGCCAATTGGCTGTGAGGATCAGCTGTGTTTACGCCATGAGAGCCATTTGCTCAGGTTGGATGGGGCATAATCTCTGGGCTGAGCAGGCAGCCTTGATTTCCCATCAGCTCTGCCCTATGCTGCACCTGGGTCTCTGTGCCTGACGGTAATGGCTGCATGCACCTCTGAGAGAAAGCTGCTGCCAAGCTCTACCTGCTGCCGGGCAATTCAACCTCTCCCCAAATGAGTCTGCACACCCAAAGTCTCACCCAAGTTTGTAAAACAATGCAGTCCGGTGGTTTCCCTTCTTTCTTTCTTTTTTTTCCTCCCAAACGACAGAGCAAGTCATGAGTCCTCTCTGCGTGCTTACGCACTTCTGCAGTTCCCAAGTTTATGTGCCCTCTCCGCCAGCTCATGGACCTCTGCAGCACCAGAGTTTCAGTGTGCTTCCTCTTTACTGTCCAGTTTCATCCCGTGTGAGTGTGGATTCCCTAGACCTCACCCGGAACTGGGGAATCAGTGCAGTGGGATGCCTTTGTCTCCCTCCCCGTTCGAGAAAACCAGCTGGATATCCAGCCTCCTGCCCTTTCCACTCACATGCAGCTCCGAACCTCTGACTCCACACGTATCTACAACTTTGCCCTCCGCAGCTCCTCTGAGACACAGTGTCCTATCTTTACTTTTATTTGTGAATTTCCACTCAGCCAGCTTTCCAGTGATTCTGGATGATGTCCGTTCTGTCATCTAGTTGTAGTTTTGAAATTGTTATGTGGGGCAGCAGGATAGGTATTTACCTATGCTGCCATCTCGGTTCCTTCTCTGGGGTGACATTTGTTCATAAAATTATATACGTCTCAGGTATAACAATTCTATAATACACTATCTGGAAAAAAATTTTAATATCTAAAGTAATAGCCATTGGCCCGCAATTAACTTCCTTCCTTCCTTTCTTCCTTTTTATCTTTGTATGTCTTAGGTATCAAGGTAACACTGTCCTCATATGATTTGGGAAGTGTCATGTCTGCCAAGTCCCTCCCTTACTTTTTCTCGTAGAGATTATATAAAATTAATGTTAAATTAAAAAAATATATATGATGGCCCTGGCCAGGTAGTTCAGTTGTTGGAGCATCATCATATACAACAAAAGGTGTGGGTGAGATTCCTGTTCAGGGCACATACCTAGGTTCCTGATTGATGTTTCTCTCATATTGACGCTTCTCTCCCTCTTAAAATCAATAAACACAAACAATATCCCTGAGTGAGGATTAAAAAATTTGTTCATTAAAAATAAAACTATATCCTATATAATAAATAGGTAATATGCAAATTGACCATCACTCCTACACACAAGATGGCCACCTCCATGTGGACACAAGATGGTTGCCTTGAGGTGGCCTGCAGGGGAGGGCAGTTGGGGGTGACCAGGCCAGCAGGAGAGGGCAGTTGGGGGTGATCATGCCTCCAGGGGAGGGCAGTTGGGGGTAACCAGGTTGGCAGGGGAGGGCAGTTAGGGACATTTGGGCTGGCAGGGGAGCAGTTAGATGTCAATCAGGTTGGCAGGGGAGTGGTTAGGAGGTGATCAGGCTGGCAGGCAGAAACAGGTAGGGGCAATCAGGCAGGCAGGCAGGTGAGCAGTTGGGAGCCAGCAGTCCTGAATTGTGAGATGGATGTCCCAGATTGGAGAGGGTGCAGGCTGGGCTGAGGAACACTCCCTCCCCCCGTGCACATATTTTGTCCACCGGGCCTCTAGTATATATGATAAAATTCTCCATTGAAACCACCTGTACCAAGAGATTTCTTTTTTTGGAGGGAACTTTGAAATTACAAGGTAAATTGATAAATAGTTGGGGGACCCTAACCAGAGTACCTGGATGTTGTTAAAGGCCCATAAATCATCTACATGTGCAAAAGCAGTGACACAGCAGTTTTACTGTACACACTGCGCAGGTGCATCTGTATCTTATGTAACTCTGATGTCACTATTTGGCAAGAAGCCTCTTTTACCTGAATGAGTATAAGAATGTGCTGCTGACTGGCCACTTTGTGGGCCTGCTCTGAGTGCATGGTTAGCAATGGCTTCCATGTGTGCAATGGCTGCCGTGTTTGCAATAAAGTCTCTCCCATCTTCCTGTGGCTGCGTCTTCTTCCAATGCCCAGTGTCCATGGGGTCCCATCCCTAAGCGTCCTAGTCCTGTTGGGCTCGGACCCAGCAATAGTTATAGGGCTATTCAAGTTAACAATTTCAACTTGGAAAAGTTTTGATAATTGTGGTTTTCAGTAAACTGGTTCATTCCATACAAGTTGTCAAATTTATGTGCGTAGAATTGTTCCTGGGATTACATTATCCTTTTGACATCTGCAGGGTCCACAGCAGTATTCCATTTCATTCCTGATATTAGTTATTTGTGTCTTCTCTCTGGTTATCTTCAATTTTGCTACAATTTTATGAATTTCTTTAAAAAAAGCTACTTTTAATTTCCTCGATTGTTTTAAATCTCATTGATTTCTACTTCTATCTTTATTATTTCACTAGAGGCCCGACGAATGAAATTCATGCACGGGGGAGGGGGGCGGAGGGAAGGGGTAGGGGGTGTCCCTCAGCCCAGCCTGCACCCTCTCCAATCTGAAACCCCTCGAGGAATGTCTGACTGCCCATTTAGGCCCGATAGGATCAGACATAAATGGGCAGTCGGACATCCTTCTCACAATTCAGGACTGCTAGCTCCAAACTGCTTGCTTGACTGCCTCCCTGATTGCCCCTAAACGCTTCTGCCTGCCAGCCTGAATCACCCCCTAACCACTACTCTGCCAGCCTAACTGATGTCTAACTGCTCCCCTGCCATCCTGTTTGCCCCCAACTTCCCACCTCTGCTGGCCTGGTCACCCCTAACTGCCCTCCCCTGCAGGCTTAATCACCCCCAACTGCCCTCCCTTGCAGGCCTGGTTCCTCCCAACTGCCCTCCCCTGCTGGCCTGTTCGCCCACAACTGCAGGACTGGTCCCTCCCAACTGTCCTCCCCTACTGGCCACCTTGTGGTGGCCATCTTGTGTCCACATAGGGGCAGAATCTTGACCACATGGGGACAGCCCTCTTGTGTGTTGGAGTGATGGTCAATTTGCATATTACTCTTTTATTAGGTAGGATAGTGGCCTGGTGCATGGGTGGGGACCAGCTGGTTTGCCCTGAAGGATGTCCTGGATCAGAGTGGGGGTTCCCTTGGGGTGTGGGGCGGCCTGGGCGAGGGGCCTTTGGTGGTTTGCAGGCCGGCCAAGACCCCAGCGAACCAAGCGGAGGCCCTGGTATCTGGGATTAATCTATGTCTACAATTGAAACTTTGTAGCCTGGAGCGGAGCCAAGCCTTCTGCTCACTCCATGGTGACAGCCATTTCTGTTTGAAACTTTGTAACCTAGAGTGGAGGCCTAGGCTAGGGCTGCAGAAGTTTAGCTTCCTCCATCACCCTGGCAACCCTAGCCTCTGTTCTCTCCAGCTCTGTGGCTGCCACCATTTCTGTTGGGATTATGTATCTTCTATAATTGAAGCTTTGTAGCATTGAGTGGAGGCCGTGGCCTAGGCCTGCAGCGGCAGGTGGAAAGCATGGCTTCCTCCATTGCTGGGGAAACCCAAGCCTCCCTTCTGCTCTCAGTGTTGGCAGCCATCTTGGTTGGGGTTTATTTGCATAATTTGCTCCTGATTGGCTGGTGGGCATGTCTGTGGGCATGGCTTGATTGGAGGTATGGTCAATTTGCATATTACTCTTTTATTAGATAGGATGTTTTTTCCTGCTTGCAGGGGTTTATTTTGCTTTTCTTTTTCTGGTTTCTTGAGGCAGTACTGAGATAACTGATCTGAGATCTCTTTCCATTTTAATGTAAGTATTTGGTGCTGTGAATTTTCATCTCAGCACTGCTTCACCCCACACATTTTTATATGTTTATTTTCATTTATTTCTATATATATTGTAAATTTCCTACTTGACCCATGGTTTATTTAATAGTGTGCTGTTTAATTTCCAAGTTTAGAAATTTTCCTGTTTTCTTTCTATGATTCTGTTATGGTCAGAATTCAATTCTTTTAAATTTGTTGAGGTTTGTTTTATGACCCAGGATAAGGCTAATCTTGATGAACATTCCATGGACGCATGAAAAGAATATGGATTCTACTGCTATTGGGCAAAGAGTTCTATGAATGCCAATGAGATCCTATTGTTTCATGGTATTGCTCAGTCCTCTCGATCCTTGATTTCCTCTTCAGTAGTCTATTAATTGTTGAGGGTGGGTTCTGATGTCCCTAACTCGAGTTGTGGATGTGTCTCTATCTTTTTAGCTCCACCAGTTTTGCTTTATGTACTTTGAAGTGCTGTTCTTTTCTATTTACACATACTTTCTTGATGGGTTTACCATTATGCAATTTCCTTGTCCCTAGTAATTTTCTTCTTGCTCTGGTCTGCTTTTTAATATTAATACATTGACTCCTGATTTTTAAATTACTTTTTTGCATCCTGTACCTTTCTAGTATTTTTACTTTTAACTGACTTATGTCATTATGTTTGAAGTGAGTTTTTATAGACAATTACAAAAATTGTTTTGTGCTGATTTGGGTTGGCCGAGAGGTGGATGGAGGTGGAAAAGAGTATAGGGGGTTTATAAATGGTACTGGAGGATATAAAATAGAGACACTAAAAATATAGCAATTAAAAATTCTCTACCAACCTCTGTCTTTTAATTGGTGTATTTAGACCATTTATGTTGAATATCACTATTGATAGGGTTTAAGTCTGCCATATTTTTCACTGCTTTTTTTAACCCTTTGTTTCTCACTTCTTTTTTTATTGCCTTCACGTGGATAAAACATTTTTGAGGTTCACTTTGATGTATTTTTAAAAATACGTTTTTATTGATTTTTAGAGAGAGAGGGAGGAGAATAAACAGATAGAAACATCGATTGGTTGCCCCTGTACAGTCCCTCTGCCCCCTCCTGGGGATGGAGCCCGAAACCTGGGCATGTGCCCTGGCAGGGAATCGAACTGGTGACCTCTTGCTTCCTGGGCTGAAGCTCCACTGCTGGGCCAGACTGCAGTTGTCTTTTTAGTGCACTGCTTTGTTTAGTTTCCTTAGGTGTTGCTCTGAGTATTGCCACACACAGAGATCACTTATCACAGCCTACTGGTGTCCACTTTGAAGTGCAGAAGCTTCTCCTCCCCTGAAGTCCCTTTAGCCTCTCTACTGTGAAAAATAGCTTCAACCTGGGGTAAGAATAGAGTTTTGGAAATTTGGGTCTGAAATATGCAAGCCTGTGGTCCCTGAACTTGTGGTGTGACCTTGAGGTGTCAGCCATTCCTGAATTTAGTGACAGCTTCCCTGTACAGGCACCGCCTGCAGGTGTCCAATGTAACACACGCTCTATTATGGCCATGGGTTTATCTTAAAGAGACATAAGCTTATAACCATCCACTATGTCTCAGACTTCATATGCAAGACAGAAACCCACAGCAGAAGCTCAGCATCAATACACAGTATCTTTTCTGAGGCTGTAATTGGGTAAGATAAGTCTGGGCATTGGAAGGAATGGATTCTACCACAGAGGGCTACTCTGCCTTCAGAATTTAGATCCTAATTTATCTCTTAATTCTGGAAATTAAAACCAATAAGAAAGTAATTATGTTTCTCACCCTTTATTTGCTTTCCTAGCCCCTGGATCATCTACTTGGTGGATTACAGTAGAGAGTTCTGGATCATGGGATGTATTGTGTTCCTAGGTCAGTGTACTGGTACCTGGCTGACACACATTTCAAAATGTTCAGGAAATAACTAAGATAATTTTCCATTTTTTAGTGATTTTCTATGCCTGTCATATTTATTACTAATATATTCCAAGAAAGTATATTAGGGGCAAAATCAGACACCCAAAATATTTGGTATAATGGTAGATGTAGACACTGAGCTATATCTTGATACCTGAGTATCATTCTTGTAGAAGAAGTAGGTACAATAGGGGAGGATCTCTCCTGAGTCAAGAGAAACTCATGGGGGAAGTAGGAGAAAACATTCTGAGCAGAGAGAATGGCCTAAGGAAGAAAGATTCCAGCATAATAGAGGAATAACAAGTTTACCAGCTTGGATGGTGCTTTGGGTATGTGGGGGCTTGGTGGTAGGTAGTGGGAGAGGAAGCTAGAAAATTAACTGGGGAAGATCACAAAAGACTCTTAGGTCCAGACTTGGAATTTGAACTTCATTTTTGGTAGTATAAAGTTATCAAACATTTTATAGCAGAGAAATGGCACGAGCAGAATTGTACTTTGAATGAAGTAACCTGACAGCATCACTGGATAAAGAAATTGGTGGCAGGGCAGTCAGGCTCCTACAGAGGATTGGGAATGAAGCAATGGAGGCCTAAACAAAGGTGTGGCCATGGGAACTTTGGAGAAGCTGAATATAGGAGAAGCCATGGGAATAGAACTCGATAGGATATAGCAAGTGATTGAACCTGGAGGCCAAGGAAGGGAAGAGAATCCGTCATTTTGAGCTTGGGTACCATCATTAGCAAAAGTAGATGATGTAAGAGAAAGAACAGGGGGCACGAGAAGGATTTGTGGGGAGATGGAGAGGAATATGAGATCCTGAACATCTAGGGTTTGAGGTTTGAGTAAATGGCTGGAAAGACTCATAGGAGCTCAAGGAAATCATGAATTTGAGATCTCCGTCTGGGAGGAATCTGGACAGAGAAACAGGAATGGATGAGACCACCATGAGAAGAAGAAAGAGACCAAAGACTGAAGCCCGGTAAGAAAACCAAGAAGATGCAGTAGGGAGAAAGACAAGGAATCAGTAGCTCAAAGAAGGCATGATCAACAGGTCATGGGCTGCAAAGACACCAGGAAGTTAAGGACTGGAAAGGGGCCACTCATCGGTTTGGCCCAGTGGCAGATAGGTCACGGTGACCTCCGAGGACTGGTGTCAGAAACCAGCTGCAGTAGACAGGCGGCTAGGAAGGCGGGATGGACTACTTTAAGGTGAAAATAATGGGAATTGGAGGATGCTGCTCCATAGATCCTGCACACCTGACTAGATTATTTTCCTTTTAAATAACCCCCATCCCTTTTTGCTGAAATGAATGTGTTTCAGTTAGGGCAAAGGTGGTTTTCAATTCTGACAAATCAACAAAAGTAATTGGAAATTTTCCTAAAAATACAGATTACTAGACCCAAGCCCAGCCACAGTGATTCAGAATTTCTGTGGTGGGGCCCAGGAAGCTGCATTTTAAAGCCTCTTCAGTAATTCTGATGGTTGGCTGGTTCTGGGACCTCCTGAGTATGGTTTTCAATCAAGGCCATGTGTTAGAATCGCAGGGAGAGCTCTCTGCAGAACACCGGTTAGTATTTTACAAAGCTCCCCAGGTTATCTGATGTGCACCCAGCTAAGAACCATGGTGAGGAGATTGGATTAAAAATAAGTCGGATGGGATACTTAAATTCAATAAATTGATTGGTTCTCTGTTATTTATGCCACCTGACAATTTCCTGTGGAAAGTTCTCCTCTCAAAACCGCACCTGCTTCTAACCTGCTCTCACAGGCTGACGCGTTTGGCTCCCAGCAGCTCCTGGTGGAGGCCCATAGGCAACCAGGCCTGGGCGGGCGTTATCTTCAGCTCTTTGGGGGAGAGACTGGCTTTAGAATTTTTGGAATCCTCTTTAAGGGAAGCATACAGAATAACACTGTTCTTTCTCTGAAACAACCTCCAATATACGTTATAAAACAACATCAACAACAAGATGCAGGCTGGAGAAAAGATGATAGAAAATGCAATGATGGTTCATATTTCACAAATATGAAAAAATATTTTCAGGCAGATTCATAATTAGTTTGATCAGAAAAGTCCTTGCACTGTTAAATCAAAAAATTTTAAAAGCATCAACAATAATACAAAACTACAGAATGAAAACCTAGCACCCAATTGTGTGGCTCAGGTGAGATGTAAGCCCAACCCTTTAAATGCCTCTCAAAAAAACAACAACAAAATTTTCTTTTATTTCAAATGATGGGACAACGCAATTCTGCTCCAGCAGCCCCCAAGATCACCTGAGACGGAAACTGTCAGTTTCTCTCCTGTTTTATAGGGCATCCCATTTGCATACTCAGCAGACAGTATAAGTTCAAAGGCCGTATTTCCCAACATGTACAAATCTTGTAATTGAAAGGTGTAACAGTAATACGGAGACACTCTTACCCCAGGAAAGGCTGGCTCCCGCGGTGCTCAGGAGGCCAAAAACTAGTAAACTTGCTTGTAGTAACATTCCTAAAATTTCCCGGCTCTTTTCTCCCGTCCACAGTTAAAAGGCCATCTCTTACAGAAGTGGCACATCTGTTGACACGTCCAGATTAAGGCAAGAGTTGCTTGCTTATAATAATTTGTCTGGTTAGAGATTAAAGAAAAACAATCTGTTTGGAAGCTGCATTAATATTTTCTAATTAAAAAGAAGAAGCCATCTTCACGTTTCCCAGCAGCACTGTGTGATTTTTAAAGAGGTAAGTTCTTCTCCATGTCAGGTGTCTAGTAGGTTTTTGCATTTCAGTGCAAAGCAAACAGACAAAAGGTTCCCAGAAAGTTTCGAGTGCATCTTAGTAAGGTAAATGGAAGTTAGGAAGCTTCTTTGGTATCAAATTACTGAAGCATCTTATTGAAAACCCCAAGTCCTCCTTGTAATTAATAAAGAATTGTGGTTTCTGACAACGCTGAGAGCCGAGAGCCTTTAAATTCCAAATCTTTCCATTCCTGGACGAGCTTTGCTCTTCAGATGTGAATAGGATGCCTTTCTCTTTCTGGCTAATGTTCAGGCTGGAGTCTGGGAAACAAACTTCTTCCATCCCATGACCTCAGTTTCAGGATTTCTTTCTTGCAAAATGTTAGTTGTTTTACTTGGCAGATTGCCAGAATTCATTCTCATTCTCATTCTCATTCTCTCACTCTCTCTCTCTCTCTCTCTCTCTCTCTCTCTCTCTCTCTCTCCTCATTGGATTATTTTTTCTATCCCCCCCTTTTTTCTCTCTTTCTCACTTCTTCACCTTGTCTGTCTTCTATTCTTCAATAAATTGTGGATTTCAGTTAGCTGGACCTAACTAAGCTTTATGTGTGGTGTTTGGCAGGGTTGCTAGAATTAGCAAATAAAAAATATAGAATGCCCAGTTAAATTTAAATTTCAGGTAAAAAAAAAAACTAGTGTTTTTTAGTATAAGTATTTCCCAAATATTACATAAGACATGCTTATACTAAATAATTATTCCCAGATATTGCATGGGCAGAACTACACTAAAAAATTATTCCTTCTTAATCTGAAATTCAAATTTAATTGGGTGTTTTGTATTTTATCTGGCAATCCTAGTTTGAAAGTTAAACAGGAGGGATAAAAAACAACAAAGACATCCATTTACAACTCCTGGAAGAAGAGAAATTTCCATCCTTCTGAATGCTTTTGTCTAGGCACCACCACTCCTGGTCTTCCTTTCATTTATTTTTAACCTATCGAGCTTCGCTAAAAGCTCCACAGAGCATACAACTCTGATACTGAAGAAGTTCAGCAGGATTTCAGGTCTCACCAAGCACCACCTGAGTCCAGAACATGCAACATCATTGCCCAGGCAACATGGGATCCTAGACCAGCAACAAAGCCGTACAAATACTCTTTTTAATTCATTCTTTTTCTTTAAAATTTGAACATCAAATTTAGTATTTTCAAGGCATTGAGTTTTCTCTCCACAGTTCTCACTTTGAGGTGATTTAGCATGACTAGTAACAGTAATTATTAAAAAAAAAAATAGAATTCAAATGTACTTTGAACTGTACTAAAATGATGACATCTTGGAAATTCTGAAAGTTAAGAAAGATCTTAATGATGATAATTATGAGTTCAAGTGTATTTTTTAAAATATATTTTATTGATTTTTCACAGACAGGAAGGGAGAGGGATAGAAAGTCAGAAACATCGATGGGAGAGAAACATCAATCAGCTGCCTCTTGCACACCTTCAACTGGGGATGTGCCCGCAGCCAACGTACATGCCCTTGACCGGAATCGAACCTGGGACCTTTCAGTCTGCAGGCCAACGCTCTATCCTCCGAGCCAAACCAGTTTGGCGATTCAAGGGTATTTTTTTCATTGTCTATATAATAGTATACGCAGGAGTGACACATAATTTGGAAATGCTATCCCCTTATTCAGACACATGTTAATATTCAGTATTTTGAAAAGATTTTGAGGTCAAACAGCTGAAATCAAGACTATATGGACGTGTGATTAAAAGCATGGGCTCAGAAGTCAAACTGAGCTCAATTCCCAGTTGTCACATGAGCTGAGTGGCTCTGGGCAAGTCACTTGCCCTCTCTGTGCATCATTTCTCTTATCTGTAAGTGGGGATAACTACCTGGAGAGCAGTGAGAATGATATAAGTAAAATGCCCATAAGAGTACCTAACACATGTAAATGCTCAGTACATTTTTTTGGCGGGGAGGGTGAGGGTCACATGACCTAGCCCAAACTGTCAAAAGGCAAGCGAAATGCAAAATCAGAGACTGTCTCTATTTTTATAATTGGCTCATGATTAAAAGATTGTTTTTCTTGGGTTCAAATACAAAACACACATTTTTTTCAAAATCGTGAATAACAATATTTTATGTACTTATCCATTAAAAATCTTTTTGTTTTCAGAGTCTACAACTTCTGGGGTTATGTGAAATTAGGCGCATATTGCTTCAAGAAGTGAAGTTGTGTGGTTGACAGCACCACCCAACAGTGGGTGTTTTTCTTGTCTCACCTGCTGATCATTCGCTCTGCCCTCCAAAACCCCAAAAGCAAAGCAAGAACACTCCCTCCCCATTCCTAAGAGGCCACTGATTGATCCAGTCCTCTAGCCTTCTTGGGACACAGGCTTTCACATGCAATCTCGCTCTGGCCCAGGCGTGCTGCCTTGGGCCCTCTGACCTGCCCTTGTGTTCGGAACCAGCCTTTGCGCCCAGCAGAGCTGGATCCACAGGGCTCCGCTCAGGAGCCTGAGTGCAGGGTGGCAGTGCTTTCAAGTCAGACCAGACCCTCTAGGCAACCCTGACTCGGCCACTCTACCTGTGAGCCTCGATTTCTTTTGAGAGCCAAATTTTTTAAACTTTAACTTCTTCTAACGCCACTTCTTCCAAATAGACTCGCCCACGCCATGGTGTTTTGTGGAAGAGCCTCGGTCTTCCCGCAGGGTTTGTAGTTTACCCCTGTGGTCCCTGCACAGCCGCTACTGCATCTTGGGTAGGTATCCTGTGTTTACAAAGCATTTCGTGCACAGCCAGGGACACAGCTAGTGCTCAGTCTTTGTCATCTCCTAAGCATTTATATTGTCACCGGGACTCCTCTAAAGAAAGGCCTCCCATCTCATTGTTAAATAGGAATGCCCTTTTAATGTAGAAACGCAAGGGTGTGAATGTTTGGCCAGTGCCCATTATCCCTTCATGCCCTGTCTTTGAACATGCCAGTCATTTAAGAAGCTAAAAGTGGTGGAGTTTTGTGGTAGAACTGTGCGGGCAGAGGCTTCAATACTTGACAAGCTTTGGTGGGACCATGTGACCAGTGTTCTCTGAAATACTGGGCCACCAGCAGAAGGCATCAGAGGTGAGAGGCCAGGGCTGCACAGCCGGCCTCTCATTTCCACCAGATGAACTCCAGACTCCATCCCCTGCTGCTGCCACGACCTCCGCCACTGCAGAAACCTTCCCTTTACCATAGCCTGTAACCAGGCCTCCTCCCACATCCTTCTCCAAGCCACCTTCAGGCTCTTTGGGACAGAATCTCTCAGAAATGTGGAGGGGATGCAGGTACCCAGGGCTTTAGGGCCATGCCAGCCCTTTGTTGTGAAACAGGATTTCTTCCTCAATATTACTCCCACTTCCTGCGCCCTCTCATTGGACCACAGACCTAATGGGTGCCATAAGCAGCTCTGCAGCCAACCTGGCCAGAGTCTCGGGGCTGCCAACTGTGCGACCTCCATGAGCCAGCACATTTTTCTGAGATCTCGACTTTCCACTTAGTAAGATGAGCCATAATAATGTAATGATACACTTCATTGATTGTCATGAGAACTAAGACACCGTGTTCACTAGAGCGCCTGGCGCAGAACAGGCACTGAGCACATGGGAGCATCATCTCGGTGCAGCTGCCGGGGGTGGGACAAGCATTGGAGCATGAAGCCAAAGGGAAGCTGATCTGGGGGCAACAGGGAAGGGACAGAACCTGTTCTGTGCACACATGAGCTCTGCATTTTGGAGGTTTATCGGCACTGAAATCTGCAGATGAGAAAGAACTATCCTCATGAATGGTATTTCTGGGAAAAGATATATAAAACGCACAAGGGTACCCCAACCATCCTGTGTTATTGTGCACATTCATTTGTTCGTGCTAATAATTCCTTGTTGAATAAGTGTTCCGTTGTAAATGCTGGGCCCGGCTTCAACACAATGTCATGAAGAAGCTATATGAAAACAAACATATGAAGCAAGTATGTATGCTCAGGCTGTTAATATCAGGCAGTATTTATTGGTTAACCACTGTAATCAATAAATATGGTAACATTTGTTGATTTCCCACAGCCTCAGTGACTCCCCAGAAAAACGCTACTATCTGCCAAAGCTACAGACAGTATAGACTGCTCCCGTGTGCTCATCAACATCTCCACACACTGGGAGTCACTGCAAAAGAGCAAACTCCCCTGTTGAGATTCCGTCTGCCTTAACCATACGTGAATGAGGCAGTTGCTATGTGGTCTAATGAGAGGTCACTGAACGACTTTACTTTCCCTTAGGCCAGCGGTTGGCAAACCGCGGCTTGTGAGCCCCATGTGGCTCTTTGGCCCCTTGAGCATGGCTCTTCCACAAAATACCATGGCCTGGGCGAGTCTATTTTGAAGAAGTGGTGTTAGAAGAAGTTAAAATTTAAAAAATTTGGCTCTCAAAAGAAATTTCAATCAATACACTATTGATATTTGGCTCTGTTGACTAATGAGTTTGCCGACCACTGTCATAGGATATACACCTCCAAGTACCTGCTTCTTGAGTTTGACAGGGTCTCAAACTTTCTTCCCGTCAGTACTGGGGGAATATGTGTGGGTTCTGATGGCAGGATTGCAGGCTGCCACCTAAGCTAGTCACGACCTGCAGCTGGCAGATCTGAGTAAAAACAGAGTCACTGGATATAGGTCTTTGGACAAAATTCTTATCCCTTTCAGCCTTGGTTTCCTCACCTGTAAAATGGGGAAAGAAGAACGAGGCCATTGGGTGGACTTAAGAGGTCATTTCCATTGTGACACAGGACAGCACATAGTACTGTCACTGCCTTCTCCTCCCTGCCTTGGGCACAAACTGTCTTGTCAATAGTCATTATTCTATTTTGTGAACAGGACTGACAAAAGTGAGTTTGTGTGGTTTGACCTACATTTAAACATATTATATAAGAATTAGTGGCCTGGTGCATGAATTTGTGCACACTGAAAGGAAATTAATTAGAAGAAATATTTTAATATCGCTATTTACCCTTTCTCTATAATAGAAGTGTTAACCAAATTCATGATCGACAATGACAGATGGAAACACACACACATGTGCGATTGGTGCCAGTGAGAGCTTTATATATATCATGCATGCACAAGTCAACTTGGCCTTTTATAAATGTAGGATAAATTTGCTTAATTAGACCTGCTTTCTGACGTAGCTAAACTTTTTCCAGCCCAGGGAAGCACCCCTACTTCTCTTTCAGGTAATTGTCAGCAATACAGCAGTAAATATCAACATGAAGCAGATTATTATTCTTGATAACCCAGGGAAAACAAAGGGTAACATATTTAACTGAAGCAGCGTTTGATTATATTCTGTGCAGTGAGAAGATCTGAAATCATATTCAAGGTCCACCATTTCTTAACTTTTTTCAGTCGGGTCAAGTTTCTAAACTTTTTAAGTCTCTGTTTTCTGGCTAATGAAAAGAAAACAGGATTCCACTGAGTCTCCTATCTACCTACACCAGGACTTCTATGAAGCTCAAATGAGATGAGGCATGGGAAAACACTTCACAGACATTTGTTTGCACTTGGTTATAAAGCAAGTCATGTACCTGGGCTGAAGAAACTGCAAGAAGGCTGATTGCTAGGGAGAGAAAGCCAGGTGTTGCTACATGACATCATTACCTGGTGCCCACAGCGACCCTTTCCCAACTGGGCTGGGCTGCGGGCCACATTTTGTGCCATGGGGTCTTGGCATCATTGGCTGTAATTTGGTGGGCTCTGGGGTGGTGGCAGCGCCCCTGTCCCACTTGGGATAAGCTAAATATTGATTTGTGGTCGCCAGGTCATGGTGCTGTTTCTCTGTGTGCATCACAGCACTCCTGCATTGAGCATCTGCCCCCTGATGGTCAGTGTGCATCATAGTGACTGGTCAGACAGCCAGACACCTAGCATATTAGCTTTTTATATAGAGAGGAAAAATGTCAGTCACGGTAGGTAATGTTTGTGATACTTGTTTCTGAAATATACTCTCATAGGATTTGATGTAAATGTGCTTTTGTGGGTTATGTTCAATCAGTCTGAGATGAGTATACACCTATATTCATAATTGAAAGCAGGGACTCAGAGAGATATTTGCCCACTTATGTTGGTAGGCAGCATTACTCATAACAGCCAAAGGCAAAAGTAGCCCAAGTGTCCCTGGGTAGATGATATAAACAAAGTACTTACGCACAAGGGAATATTATTCAGCCTTAAGAAAGAAAATTCCTTTTCTAAAAAGAATAGAAATTCTGACATAGGCTACAACATGGATTAACCTTGAAGACTTTTTGCTAGATAATCTGGTCACAAAAGTGCAAATACCGTACAAACCCACTTCCAGGAGGAGCCTAGAGGCAAATTCAGGAAAAGGGAAAGGAGGGTGGTGGCTGCGGGGGGTGGGGCAAAGGGAAGATGGGGAGTTATGTGCTAAGGCAATTATTAATTTGGCACATTAATGGGTACAGAGTTTCAGTGTGAGAAATGAAGAGTTCTGGGAATGGTGGTGACGGTAGCAATGTGAGTGCACTTATGCTGCTTACCTGTCCTGTGACCCCCCTACCCGCAGTTTTGCTTTCCATTGTTTTAGTTACCAGTGGTCAACCAGGGTCCAAATGTATTAAGCGCAAAATTCTAATTGTGTGATGTGCTGAGCAACATGGGAAAATCTTGCACCATCCTGCCCATCCTGCCCAAGACGTGAACCATCCCTTTGTCCAGCATCTCTGCCCTGAGGGTGTAGACCCTTCCCACCCCTTCGTCACTGAGTAGCAGTCTGGGTGATCAGATCATCTATTGTGGTGTCGCACCCTACTTTACTTAATAACGGCCCCAAAGCGTAAGAGTGGTGAAGCTGACAATTTGGATATGCCAGAGAGAAGCTGTAAAGTGCTTCCTTAAGTGGCAAGTTATGTGTGCGTAGGCAAGCCATAGTGCATAGAGAGTTCAGTACCATCTGCAGTCTTAGGCATCTGCCGCTGGGCTTGCAATGGGGGGCTACTATATACTTAAAATGGTTCAGATGGTTCATGTTATGTTACGTGTATTTATCACAATTAACTTACAAAACATTAAGTTACAAAGCAGAAGTTTAGAAATCCTGATCCAGACAACATCCTGAGGGGAGGTACGATGTGAAGGAGCTGTATGCGCAGAGCACAGAGAAGTGTGACTCCAGGGAACCGAGAGGGGCCGGGGGCAGTTGCTCCTGAGACCATGGGCCTTCCAATCTGGTGTAAGAACTTGGGAGCTAAGGTGTGCAGCCTTGTTCTGTGATGGCATAATTTCTACACACTCTTGGGCTCGCTTAGTGTTTTGATCTGAGAGTAAAGCAATATTTTGGTGTCTAGTTTCCCTCAGGTAAGACTGACAAAGCCTCCTCCCAGCTCTGCCAGCCGCACCTGCACGCATGGCGCACGAGTGCTGGCCCGGAGCTTCCTGACTCTCCAAGGCCTACAGTCTAGTTTGCTCATCCAATGCAATGTCCCTTTCTGTTCTTGGTGTCTAAGATTGGAGACACAGGCCCTGGCAGATTTTTTCTAGGCAAAGGCTGCACACTAGGCTTCTCACTTTCACAGCAGACAGGATTCTGGCAAATCACTTAAACAGATATGGAAGGGAAGCCTTTGGGGACAGAGCCCTCGTAAATAAAGGAGCAGCCTCAAGTTCATCATTTTAAACACGGGTTGCTATGGCCAAAATAAACATCAGGAAGGTTTCAAGTTTCTCTGGAAAAAAATAACATTTTTTTGGTAATAGTTCTCAAATCAACGTAGATCTCGCAACTTCCAGATCAGTTTGTGGAACCTTATTATTAAATGCACCTGCATAAGTAATACATTCCTTTTTATGTTTAGCACATAATTGCTCCTCTGCATATTCTCCTTCTTATTTAACATTTTCTAAGAACACTCCAAAATGAACATTTTTTAATGAATACTGTTATGAACTATGAATACTATTGTCTTCCTCCAAAATTCATAAATTGAAACTCAAAACCCCAATGTGATAGTATTAGGAGGTGACCTGGTGGGAGGTGATCAGGTAATGAGGGTGGAGCCCTCGGGAATGGGATCAATGTTATGAGAAAAGGAGGGCGCTGACTTCTGCTTTCTCTGTTCTCTGCCATATGAGCCCAGCCAGGAACCGGGCCATCGCCACACACTGGAGCTGCCGGAGCCCTGATCCTAAACTTCCGGGCCTCCGCACTGTGAGAAACCAAATTCTGTTTGTACGCTACCCGGGTCGCGGTGGTTTGTTACAGTCGCCTCGATCGATGAAGACAAATACTTTTCATGGATGTGAACATACTTCACTTTCATCTTTGTACACGACTCACAGAGTTGCACATTTCACACCTGGAAAAGGGCTCTCGGGGTCATCTAGGCCCAGACTGTTCACCATTCGACGACACCCAAGTCTTCCCAGATGTTTTAGAACAGAAGTCAGTGGTGGAGGCGGATTCGTTAGCTGCCTCCAGGCAGTGTCTTCTTCCCTGGCAGAGGCAATACCACGCACTCCTGGCCTTAGCCCCGTCATCGGAAAGCTCGGAGAAGTGCCCATTTAAGTTGACATTTCTGGAGTAGACTGACCACTCAGCCTTTCCGCTTCACAGGTCACTAGAAGACCTATATCAACTTTTGTTTTTATCACACTTAACCCTTTCGAAGTTTTCCGCTTTTTTTAAAAAATAAGAGATTAAAATTTTCATAAGCTCTAGTCACTACCAACTGCCAAGGTTGGGTTGTTTTCTATAAATCATGAATCTGGTCATAATAATAATAACTATTGACTGTCTGTCTACTAGTTAATGGACACTTTCTATCGATTAATTCCAACTAATGTATTAACTTTGGAGAAAAAAACATTTCACGGGTCACTGATTCAGTTTGAGCTTATAATAATTTCCAAGTCTTTTACTGTACAATGTGTACCTCTGATGAACCATTTCCCTTCTGCTTCATTTTGTTTATTTTTTCTCCTAGGCATTGAATATTTTCTGTTTAATCCCACTTCTTTATGAAGGTCATTTCAAATCTTCATTTATTCTTTAAGGTTACAGTCACTTTGTTCCACTGAGGGTCCTCTACAAACGTAGACGGAGCTTCCCTCAGGAAGCCTATGCAGTGGACCTCTGACTTGAGAGTGAATTTGTTGTTGGCAGGAAAATCTGGATTGAGCAAGCATGGTGACCCCGCCAAACTGTGGCCTTCACAGTATTTTGAAAACCACCTTTTGCTAATTATTTCTAGAGATTTTCTGGTACAGATGACTTTCTAGCAGGATCTCTGTCTAGCCTTCCTCTGCAGGCCTTACCTGGAGTGATTTTCCTGGAATGATTATCATCTCTAGAGAAATTGCCTAAGCACTCTGAGATGATAGCAGAATGAAACAATGACTAAGAGTTTTGATTCAGGATTTGGATTTTGGGTTCGAATCTTGACTTTGCCACTTGAAGTTATATAAAGCAGGAAACTTAATTAGTCTATTTTGTCTCTCAAATAAGGTATTTTTTTCCCCGGTAAGAATAAAACATGTCCAGAATTAAGACTAGTAACTGGACAATATAATAGCTCAAAAGATGTTTATTATTATTATTATTACTACTACTACTACTACTACTACTACTACTACTACTACTAGAGGCCTGGTACATGAAATTTGTGCACTGGGGGCGGGGGGTGTTCCTCAGCCCAGCCTGTGTCCTCTCCAATCTGGGACCCCTCGGGGAATGTCCGACTAAACCAGCAGTTGGACATCCCCCTTACAATCTGGGACTGCTGGCTCCCAACCACTCACCTGCCTGCCTGCCTGATTGCCCCTAACTGCTTCTGCCTGCCAGCTTGATCACCCCTAACCATTCCTCTGCCAGCTTGATCGACTACTACTACTCCCCTGCCGACCTGATTGCTTCCAACTGTTCTGATCGCCCGCGACTGTCCTCCCCTGATGGCCTGGTCATCCCCAAATGCTTTTCCCTGCAGGCCCAGTTGTACCCAACTACTCTCCTCTGACAGCTTGGTCACCTACAACTGACCTCATCCTGCAGGCCTGGTTGCCTCTAATTGCCCTCCCCTGCTGGCCATCTTGTTACCACATAAATATTTATCCTTTCTGTAAATTTCTTTTTTATTTCTTATTTTTTTTAGGAGGTAAATTTTGTGTGTGTATGTAAGTTTTTAGCAGCTTTACCCAAAAAGTAAAGCTGGATTGTATGGCAAGAGTATGTTTAGTTTTATAAGAAACCACCAAACTGTTTTCCAAAGTGGCCCTTACATTTTGAATTCCCACCAGCAATGTTTGAGAGTTCCTGTTGCTCCACATCCTCACCAGCGTTTGGAGTTGTCTGTGTTTTGGCGATTGTAATAGAGGTATAGCACTGTTTTAATTGACATTTCCCTGACAACATATGATGTGGAGCAATTTTTCCTGTGTTTATTCACCATCTGTATTTCTTCCTTGTGAAATGTCCGGTTCTTTCTTGGCCCACTTTTGGGTTGTTTTCTTACTGTTGAGTTTTAGGAATTCTTTGCTTTGGATATCAGTCCTTTATCAGATGTGTCCTTGGAAAACATGTTCTGTCAGCCTTCTCATTCTCTTGACGTTGTCTTGCCACTCTGGCAGCCGTGAGCTCCATCCTCCGACACTGCATGCCAATACGACTGTGGCATTCTCCTGGAGTTCTTGTTCTATGTGGATTGGAGAGTACTCTCAGGGGAGAAGCTATATAAATGTAGTTCTCACCCATCCAATTTTCTTCTTTCAAGGATCAAATTCCCAACATTTTCTGCTTTCTAATAGTTTAAAAAATACTTTGTCCCAGATTTTTTAATAGTTAATTCTCTGCAGGAGAATAAATCCAATATAAGGTCTCCCATCATTAACATTTCTGGTACGCCACAGAGATTCTAACTTTTGGTGTTTTGTGTGTGTTAAGAATAAACTACACATTTCATCTTTATGAATACTCACAGTGTCATAGTATCTCCTGAAGGAATCTTTGGGTGTTACCCAGCTACTCTGTCCTATCAGGCATTGACTGCCTAAAATTTAACATGATGAATTTTCTGCTGATTTCATCTCCAGTGAAGCAAGATTCCGTTCTAGAAAATTAGCTATCTATCTGGAGGCTCCCAACTTATACTTCAATTTAAATCCATAGGATGGTTTTAAGTGATTCCCAGGATCACAGAGTTTCATAGACAGAGAGATATACAGGCATTACTGAAGCCACGTCTCTCTCACAGGATCACGGGTGTGAAAATGATGTCTTTCCTCATGCTCCGTGGTGTTATCTGCAGTTTTCTTTGCTCTGCTTCACCCCTCAGCTCCCATGAGCTCATCATTCTGGTCTGTTTTACTGAGATTCTCTCCCCTTGTTCTATCTCCTGGCATCTGTGCATCTGCTTCTGCCAAACTAGTGTCAGAATCATTCTGATTACTGTGACCCTTAATGTTAGGAGTTGAATTCTCCCCCACCCCCAATTTATGTGGTATGCTGAGATCCTAACCACTCAGAATGAGACTACTGGGAGACAGGAGCTTTACAAGACCTTTAGGGCGGGCCCTAATCCATGATACCAGGTATTATTATAAAAAGGGGAAACAGACACAGAGACATGCTTAGAGGGAAGGTAATAGGAAGAGACACAGGAAGGAGATGTCCACCTGCAGAACAAGTCAGTAGACCTGCACACGTCCTTCTGTCAGAGGAAACCAATCTTGGATGTCCAGCCTCTGGAGTCACGGGATTATACATTTTTGTTATTTAAGGCACCCAAGGTACAAAGTCATTTGTGCCTTAGCAGCCCCAGCAAACTAATACACTTACCACTTAACAGTCTGACCCCGGTTTTTCTACTTGATTCTGACTCATGGCTTTACCTTGTCTCCTAAGATCCACTCACTCCTCAGTATGGTTAATAGGAAAAAACCAAAATATCCAAAAATGTGTAACCTATTATTTTTTTTTACTTAAATTGAATGGCTTTTCTGAGCCTTCTAGACCAAGCATGTCAAACTCAAAGGCTAACATGGGCCAAATAAACAAGGGTAAGTTTATGTGGGCCACTAAAAAAACAAAAGCTTAAATTTTCATAGAAATTTAGGTTTATTTAGATAGAGACATGCTGAATACAAAAGGCTGAAATAAATGAGTCAACGTTAACATAAAATAATAGAACATTTTAATAAAATTAATATTTTTTCTTAAACATTAGCTTACCAGACACTGAATAACTTCACAAATCAACAATCATAACACAAATAAATCTATTTTTTTGTTTTCCAAAAAGTGACATATTTCCTGTTGCTCATAACAAACAAGTTAGTTCAAGACTAATAACGTGGCCATCGGCTGCTAAAATATCCGCTGCCAGTATTAGTGGAGAGAAATGGTGCACCTGAGCACAAGGTACATAAGGGAAATGAACGCAACACAATTATAGTAACCAGTCATTAGCAAATGTTGTAGTTCATTATTAATAATTATGTATAAAAGGATACTGTAAACATTAAGTTACAAAATTTTTACTAAAATTTCATTTACATACCGTTATATAGTGGGCTGCATGTGGCCCGCGGGCTGAGAGTTTGACACGCTTGTTCTAGACCAAGTGAAGATATTGTCCCTGCCCACCTAAATAAAGCCTGGACAAGGTACTGCCAGGGGCTGTAACATGCCGAGTCCTGGCTCTTTGGTCAGACACGCTGCTCCTCTGGCTCATTCCTACAGAACTCTGGGTGGCGAGCCCCTCCAGGGGCCCACGCTCAGAGTCCTCCACTTCTACCAGTGATCCTTGCAACCTCAGCTTAGTTCCGCTATTCCTAGTTCAAGAGGCAGGTGAGGCCCAAGGCTAAGCAACTGCTTTGCTTGAGGAGAGAGGGATGTGGGGTGATGCTCCCAGCGTCCCCTGTTCTCAGATCGCCAGAGATAACAGAATTAACAGAACAGTCAGACAACACATTTTTACAAGGAACTGAGGTGTGGAAATTTTTCCAGTTCCCTGAGAGAATAGATTTTTAGAAATGTATAAAAGATGAACTTTCATGGTACATCAAACTGCATTAACAAAATTGGTATCTACTGAACGAGAATTAACATTTGTAAAATTAAACATAGGATGTTAGCAGTTTTCCAATATATTGTTTTTTAAATGATTTTTTTAAAAACAAGAAATTAAAAAAATTGTTGTCCCTATAATTACCACTTTATAAATTATTTATAAAAAATACTACTTACTCCCAAATAGCTTACATTCTAGTTGTATAAATTCATATTCACTCTCAAATGTTATTAAAAAGAACCAAATTTTTAAATGATTCTGCCCTTTTCAGTTCTCTAGAATGCCTCCAGATGGCATTAAAACCCTTTCCCCATTATATTTTACAGCATAAAATTTTAAAGTTAGTGCTATTTTAACCACTTAAAACTAATCAATGTATTATATCTTCAGAAATCACAGCAATGGAACTGTTTAAAAATTTTAAGTATAACATCTTAAGGAAGACAACATACAATCACATCCTTTATGAAATATGTAGCCATTCTATTCGTAAGGGAAGCTGAAGGATTTTTCTAGACTGAGAAAGAGATCTTAGACAAACTAAGACACTCAATAATATTATATCACCAACTGTGATTTCTATTGAGAAGCATTTTAAATGCTTAGTAGGAAGAGTGCTGACCCACATAAAAACGAATTCACAAACCATATAGGAATAAGGAAACCTAGTTACCCCTCAGAGTTATAATAAAGATTTTCAAAGAGCAAATGTGGTTCCTAAAATAATTTCTTAGCTCCCAAATTATTTCATTTAAACTTTGGTATATAAATTTGGTATCAAATTAATCATTAAAACTTTTGGATTCCTTGAGCATCGAGAGGAAAAAAGCAACATGCAAAGTAAGGAATGTGTGCTTTCTAAGGGCCTTTTCTCATCTTTAAAAATATGCTTTTATTAATTCAAAAACATCAGCAAACTCATGAGATTCCAGAGGCATCTGTACTTGTATTTTTCATGAAGTTCCGAGGGGAGGGTGCAGATGACAGGTGTTTTGAATGACATCGGTCCCTTAGGTGTGCGGGACAATGCCTCCCGCACGTGAGTCAAGCCCTATTTTATTTACAACAGTGAGGGTGAAAGTCTGAAACACTTTTAAAAGGCTGCCTGCTCCTCTGTCGCCAGTATGTGCCCTCCCATCTCATCATACCCGGGCTTTCCGAAGAAGAGCACTCCTGTTTTTGATATTATTCTTTCTGTATTAAAGTACAAGCAACACCTCCAAATGCGTGTGCACTCAGAGCATTTAAAAAGACATTATCAGGAGGAGAACTGGCTCTCCTTCCATTATTATTATTACTGCTACACAACACTTGCACTGTTTCGTATTACAGGCACTCTAAAGACCCACCATCACCAACAGAAAGAGGAAAGAGACTTACGATGTATTCGAGGTGCCATTGTCTGGACTCTCGGGCTCAGCATCACCTTTCTCTTAAAAAGCAAGCAGAAAAAAATAACAACAACATGTGAGTATCACAATCTTAAATATTTTAGAGAGATTAAATACATTTGAATGTTCCTATTTCCTCTTAACAAGTTTTCAAAATGTGTGGCACGAGGCTTTTAAAACTGCATTTTATGTCTGAGAACTGAATTTGCAAAGTAATTTCTTCTCTGTAACACCACTGCCCCTGCAAGGATCTGTGAGCAGGTACTAAGGAGGTATTTGTAAACGACCAGAGGTTCAGAGTGGAAACCTCGCCAGGAGGTGAGTATCTTACAGCTGGGACCTGTTTCCTTCCACTCCACTTTACAGGGCATTTAAGGAAATAAACCCCATTAGCATTCTATAAGCAAGACATGCTGAACTTCGATCCCTTTTGCTAACATAAGTCGAACCAGGTCTGGCTGCGTCAAAACTCCGAGGAGAGAATTTTACTGAGGTTGTATCCTAGGTTATGAGGTCCCCCAAAATTACCCCCCACCAAGAACTCTGGCTTAGGTTTTGCCCCCACCCTCCCCAGTTAAAGCAGAATAAGATGTAAACCAGAAATCTTTCCTATCTGACAGGTTAGGTAAAGAAATGTTTCACCATGGTCATCAAGGATTTAATTAAGGGAGGTTGGAACCAGTTCACTTTTTGTAGTTTTAAAGGGAAAATTCCTCTTGCAAAGACTATAATTCTTAGGTCCTTGGATACTGGGAATTTGAAGCACGTGCTCTTGTGCTGTAAGGTGCTCCCTTTTGGGAGATGAAGGAGAAAGGATCATGATTACCAGTGTGAGTCAGCTGTGTTATGATGGTTGTACCGTGCTAGTCTACACTAATAAATGGGTAACATGCTAATTGACCATACCTTCGTGACACCCACCAGCCAATCAGGAATGAGTATGCAAATTAAACCACCAAAGATGGTGGGTTAATTTGCATACACAGGCACCGAGCAGCTGGAGGTGGGGTGGGATGCTTATGGTGTTGCCATGGTGATGACGCAGGCGTTCTGCACCACACCAGCAACTCCAGGCCTCTGGGCAGCCTGGGAAGGTGGAAAGGCAGCTCTGGGCTGGAGGGAAAAGACAGCTCCGGCCAAGTGAAGGCAGTGTCAGCAACCAGGGAAAGGAAGGCCCATTCTTGCATGAATCCTCATGCATTGGGCCTCTAATCTTATATAATAAAAGAGAAACATGCAAATTTGACCATACCTTCGCTCCTGATTGGCTATGCTACCAGCCAATCAGGAGTGGGGGCAGGGCCAAGTGGCGTGAGCACTGAGCCCCGGGGGTGGAGATGAAACGGAAGTGGCAGTGAACACCCAGCCCCCGGGCACTGTTAGCGGAAGTGGCGGTGAGCACCCAGCCTTCGGGGCCGGGTGGTCGCAGGCAGCCTGGGCTGAGCTGAGCAGGGCGATGGCTGGGTGCGAAAGGCCTAAAGCCTTAGGCTTTAGGCCTTGGGCAGACTGGGGTGAGCCATCAGTTGGACATCCCCTGAGGGCTCCCAGTATGTGAGAGGGGGCAGGTTGGGTTGAGGGACCACCCACCTCCAGTGCACCAGGCCCCTAGTAGTTTAATAAACCCCAGACAAGGCTGTGGGTCATAGAAAAAATGGGTCTGACTGTAGCAGCTGCTTTGCTTTGCCATCTGGTGTGCTCTTTAGGGGCCCAGGCCTAAGCGTGTGCAGGTCCCTTTTGTCAGGATGGTCTCCCTAAACTGCATGATGATCACATTGTGAAGATATTGTCTAAACTGAACCCCAAAGCAAACTTGATCATTTCTTCTTTCTCCTTTTAGGAAATTAAAGTTGCAAGAGAAAGAAGACTGGCAGAAGTGGTTCAGATGTCTATCTTAGATATAGCAGAGGTAACTCGGCACAGGAAGAGCTACAAGGGACAGCCACTTCATCAGAAAGTCAATCATCGGCTTCATTGCCTGGGTAACAAATGCTGATTAATGGGCCCCCACGCATAGGAAACCAAGCCAAAGTGCAAGTAGAGGCCACAAGTCAATGAAGTGGATCTAAAGCTCATGCTGTCCCGTCTGTCCTCCAGGCCACACCTGTGGTGCACTCAGACACAGGAGGCCTCATCAACTGGTTTGACAACTGGAAAACAACCCCCTTCAGTCCTTTCCAGAGTCATTCTTCCATGCAGTGGCGACAATTCCTGCTAGAACCCTAAATAGTTGTACCTGCGCTGTGTGAGACAAAGCAATGTGGAGGTTTTAGTCACCATATTGATGACCCGCTCCTTAATTTGGAGGAATCTGTTGCTTTCCCCAGCCTAGCACTGCCCATAGGCACACCGACTACAATCACACAGAGAGTGAAATAGCCCGGCAGCAGCTGGAAACAGCAAACATTTCCAAACAACTTAGAAAACAGAAACCCGAGACCGTCAATGGAGACATTGTTTGGATGTTTGAGTAAACGTTTTTCCTTGGCCAACAATTCTGCCAAAGAATCCGCAGGTGGAGAGGACACGCCTCCGCATGTGGGACCTGGGGATGGGAGTCGGGCTGGACCAGCGCTGTGGCGACAGGGACAAGAGAGCAGGTCTGGCCAGCAGCTGGGACCCAACGGGCCAAAGGAGACATTTAGGAACAGCCTGGGAGGGAGTGCTCGCAGCACCTTCAGTGCCAATGAGGAATGGGCTTTTGGAGAAGAGTAGGTGCAAGAGGGAGAAAGGGAATCACATTATTTTGGTCCTTCAGAAAAAACAAAACAAGATTCTCCCAACATATTGCAATTGCAGGTGATGCAATTATCTGAAGTTTTAATGTTTAAGTGCCTCCGTCATTAAGAACCATCCTTTCTTTCTCATGACCCAGGGGGAAATTACGCATGACAGCTAGATGTTTCTGTGCAGCTACCAAAGACGACAAGGTCATCCAGGCTATGCCAACTTTTCATGATGGATACCCCACGGGTTCCTTTGGGAGGGACCTGCATGGATCGTTAAGGAAATGGACAGGAGAGGTTGGCCCGGGTGCAGGGTGGTCATTTTGTACATGGAAATACAATTACAGAGAGGAAGAGGGGAAAATAAGCCACAGCAAGGACACACACACACACAGACACATGTACACACAAGTAAGTACACACAAGTAAGGTATATATATATAGTATATGTGTACTTTCAACCTGATGCTCCGCAGGGTCTCCCTGTGCCTCGCACAGTCCCTGACACACTGCATGCTCAGTGTCTGTCTTCTGTCTGATGCCTGTCATGAGCACAGACCCCCACACTACAGGGGAGAGAGGAGTAGGTACGTTCACCATGGAGATGAATATACAATTTCAATACTAAACAATTTGATGATTCCCATAGGTCACAAAAGAAAAAATACCGAATTTGTGCCCTTCAGATGCTAGGGTGACTGCATAGCCCGAGGCTCACATGCTCCATCACCCTGCCAGGAGAGGGGCTAAGGATGTCTGAACAGGGAGAAATACAGGTTGTGCTAGGCTGGATTCTGCTACACAGGTGAGGTTTGATATACTACAACTCTTCTTTATAATAAAAGGAACCTGTGTACATGGCAAAACAATTGACCATCAGGGAAAACATGACACCACTGCCTGCTTCTGGTTTTCATTCTGTGAGTCCTTCAGCCGTCACTGTAAGCAGCACACATATTTCTAAATGTGTCAATTTTAGAGGATACCTAATGATCTCTGATATGAAGGATGCAAGATAGGTATTTAATATACTACCCACCTCCCCTCTCTTTACAATTTTATTAGTCCGATCATTACTTTCACTGTCTCCAGTGAGTATTTATAACGTTCAATACATTTAATCATCCATTTCTTGATTAATCAACTTCTGACAGTATCTTTCTTCTCAAACTATGCATAATTAGGAAATTTCCCCACTCATTCCCTCCCTCCTGCCACCCCCCCATCACCTACAACATTGCACAGCTAAACCTTCCTTCTACAGAGCCGAGATTTAAAATATTTACATTCTGTTCAGTGATTATTAATGAGGCATCCTCGTGCATTTTAACTTAATTAATAACTTCATTCTTAGAATGTCCTATAGCCCAATTAGAAAATTATAAACCAATAACAGAAGTTTAAATAGTGCAACAATGTAAACATTAGTCAGTGAAGAAGGGGGAGTGGCCTGTGGAGAAGGGAAAGCCGCTGAGCCTGAGTGAAGGCCGGCACTCCCTGCACTGAGGTCTCACGAAGTCTCATTCTTAACTTCATCATGCCACAGCTTAATCTATATCAAGTCTGCCCTTTTCCTTAAAAAAGTGTTCAGCCCTAACCGGTTTGACTCAGTGTACAGAGAGTCAGTCTACAGACTCAAGAGTCCCAGGTTCAATTCCGGGCAAGGGCATGTACCTTGGTTGCAGGGACATTCCCAGTAGGGGGTGTGCAGGAGGCAGCTGATCGATGTTTCTCTCTCATCTATGTTTCTAACTCTCTCTCCTGCTCCCTTCCTCTCTGTAAAAAAAAAATCAATAAAATATATATTTTTAAAAAGTGTTCAAAAGGATATGCATTTAATGTACATAAAATGCATACATAAAGTTTTTAAAAATTGAAATGAGTTAACTGTGAAGAAGACACTGCCAAGAAATAACCCCAGAGTCTCTCAGTTCCTGTCCCTCCCAGCGGAATTTCGTGCTAATTATTCTATTCTCTCTCTCTCTCTTTTAAAATATATTTTTATCGACTTTTTACAGAGAGAAAGAAGAGGGATAGAGAGTTAGAAACATTGATGAGAGAGAAACATTGATCAGCTGCCTCCTGCACACCCTTTACTGGGGATGTGCCCGCAACCAAGGTACATGACATGACCTTGACTGGAATCAAATCTACGACCCTTGAGTCTGCAGGCCAACGCTATGTACATTGGGCCCAATCGGTTTCAGCTGAATACTTTTTTAAGGAAAAGGGGAGACTTGAAACAGATTAAGCTGTGGCATGATGGAGCCAAATCAGTAAGGGCTCTCTTCTCTTCTTGATAGTTTTTACCACCCTTGTGTTTATTAGTAAATAAAATATTCTTTAGTTTGCCTGATTTTGAAGTTTGCATGAATGGAATCATACTGTATGCATTCCTCTGAGACTTCCTTCTGTCACTCACGACCATGATGTTTAGAACCAGTCACCAGGGTGCACGGAGCTGTGGCTTGTTCACTGCTGTGCATTCTATAAAAAAAACCCACCAGGGTTTTCTCATTCATTCTACTGGTGGACGGTTTAGGTTTTCCATCTGAATGACACAGTTACAAATGTTCACGAATACCCTTCCTCATGCACATGTCGGGAGTGTGGGCCACAGGGCTTTTACACGTCCAGTCTTACCAGAGAATGCTGAACTGGTTCCAAGTTAACTTATGATTAAAGAATGTTTCTTCTCATTTAATAATATAAAGTGAAATTTCAGTTTAGTATTTGCATTTCTCCAAGTACAAATGTGGAAGAGATATTTTGTGTTTGCTCTTCTGTGACATTCCTTCTCATTTCTCAAAAAAAAAAATTAGTATGTTTTTTAGTTCATAGAAGCACTTCATTGTCTTGATGTGTCTTCTGTAACCATCTCTCTGTCTCTCACACCCTGTAGTAACTTTTTCCAGTGTGAGTCTTTCACTCTTTTTCTGGTATCTGTGCATGATAAGTTCTCAATTTTAATTGACTTGAATATATAAATATTTTCCTATATTTGATTATTTGTTGTGTTCGTATTTAAGAAGTATATAAAATATGTTCTATATTGTCTTTGGAAAGTGTATAACTAAACTGTTCACATTTAGATCTTCTACAAATACCAGAAGTTTTTTTTACATGACATAAGGTAATTTCATTTTTCTCATAGATAATCAATTAAGAAGCTCATTCTTTCTCCACTGATCTACATTTTCGGCTCTGTCATGAATGTAATTTTATATGTTTGTGGGCCTGTTTCTAGGTCCCATATTCTCTTTCATTGATCAATTTGTCTATTGCTGTTTGTATTACTTAGCTTAAAACACCTATATATTTTTAATATGGCAAGGCAAGGCTCCAACCTTGCTGTTCTTTGGAAGTGTCTGAGATATATTTGGACTTTTGTTCTATCAAAGAAATTTGAGAATCACCTTGTCAATCTCCAGATACATAGAAGTGAAGTTGTAATTGCACTGTCTCCTATAGCTGTTGAGAAAGAAGTCACTGGAAGTTTAATTGTTGCTTCTCTGATGGTATTAAAGGGCAGTTTAAGAATTGTTTCCTTATCTATCTGCTTTGCAGAGGAACTACAATGTGTCTAGTGTGACCTTTTATTTTTACTGCTTAATATGAATGGGGTTTCTAGAATTTGTGGTTTAGTGTATTCAATTCTAAAATATTTTTCAGTTATTATCTTCCTTAATATTTCCTCTTTTCCCTCATCTCTTTCTGAAATCCTACTTAAATATATGCCAGACTTCTTTACTTTATCCTGCATGTTTCCTTTTTCTAAATATATTTTTATTGATTTTTTTTTAGAGAGAGGTAAGAGACATCCATCAGTATGCATCCCAACCAGGAATCGAACCCACAAACTGGGCATGTGCCCTTACCAGGAATTGAGCTGGTGATCTTGCAGTGTGGTGCATGGGACAACACTCAGGGAATATCCCACACATTTCTTAATTTCCATTTGTCTCTAGGGTGCACACTAGATAATTTCTTAAATTCAGTTTCCTAATACATTAATGTTTTTAGCTGTATCTAATCTGCTGTTCAAGCTGAATGAGGAAATTTTCATTTGTTATTATTTTTTCATTTCTAGAGGTCTGATTAGTACTTCTTCAAATCTTGTTGTTCTTGACCACATTCTCAAAAGTCCCATTCTAGAAATTGAAGCAAGCACTCTTATTTTATATTCGGGCTGGGTAATCCTGATATCTGAAGACCTTATGGGTCTAATTCTCTGTGTCTACTGTTCTCCTAACTCTTGGTTCATGGTCTCTGGCTTCACAGTTTATAATGTTTGTGATATGGAATAACTCATTTCCCTTGGAATTATAGTTCTATTATTACTTATTCTTCTCCATTTTGTTTTCTTTTTCTGGTATTCCTATTAGCTGGATGTTGACCTTTCCACTCCAATTAATCTTCCATGTATCCGAACTTCCTTTAAAATTTTCCATCTGCTTTTGCTTTATGTTCAGAAAAAATGTTTTCAACTTTATATTGCAAATTCTAGACTTCCGCTGCTACCAATCATTTCTATTAATTTTGTGAACCGCATTTTTAATTCTCAAGTGCTCATTTGTTCTGTAACTGCTTCTTTTTCATACCAATCTGTTCTCTCCTTTTATTTAATATAATAATTTCACATGTTTCTGAAGGCTGTAATTACACTTTACATTTTTTCTTGAATTAAGTGGATTTCCTTTGGAGTCAGTCCTCTTTGGTACTTATTGGTGACACATTCATGTTTTGAATGGCAGCAGGTTGGTTAACAAAGGTAACTGATGGGGGTTTCCTGTAGTAGTATATTGATTTGTTTTCCTCACACACATATCCCTTGCAGGAAATGCTGCTTTGAGCTCTTTGTAAATGGAAGGGAGTGTTAACTGGAGACTTTATTCAGGGTTTGGAGAAGAGAGACCTCAAGACAAGCTGGGAGCCCTGATCTTCTCATCACGCTCCACACCAAAAAAGAATATTTTACTCTGGGTGTGTAGCATATTTGTTTATTTCCATCTTGAAAAAAGCTAACTCTTCTTCCACCACTCACATATGTCTTTTTTTATAGTCTGGTATTACCTCAGAATCTATAAGCTTCTCTTAGGTATCAGCTCCCAACTGGGGCTTCTGGTCAACTGTTTTTTCCTTAGCAAACATTATCGTGTTACTTGGTATTTTGTTGTTTTGTTTGTTTGTTTGTTTGTTTGTTTTTGTGTGTGGGGGATCCAGATGGAAAGCTCTGTATGAGAACCAGCTAGGGTGGGGGTGGAGGGGTTATAGGTGGGAGAACGGCCCCAGTCCCTACCACTCTCTGAGCACCAGGCCTGTTCCCTGTGAGACTGAGCAGAAACCTGGCGTCTGACGTGGAGTCCCACGGACATTCCCACTACCACTAGAGCTGGTTTCTGTTTGTCTCATTAAGACCTCCTTGTCCAGAATTACTTCATAGGAGGGTCCTGTCTACTTTCTGTTTTCCAGAAACTCAAACTGAATTTCTAGCTTGTTGATGCACCTCTTTCTGTCCTCAGCGCTATTACAGATTTATGACCATTGCGACAAAGTTCTGGTAATTTAAACAGAGATTCTACAGGGAGGTGTTGTGCTCATGCTCAGTCTTCCCCTTGAACAGGGCACCTCCAGACTTTAATAAAATGTAGACATAGGTCACCTCTTCTTTAATATTTAAGTTTCTCAATGCTTAATAAGCTTTTATTTTCTAAAATTAAATTAAATTAACCAGTAATTTAGCAAACTGACTAAAGTATCCTTTAAAAGATCTGGATTAAAAATAATTTTCTGTTCAATTAACATACTCTTTTCTCTTAGCATTTATATCATACAACATCTCTAACTTCAAAAAGGAAAAGCAGCACTGACCCAAAGTGGTTAGCTTATCAATCCACACACACACATTTCATGTTTGGTTTCCCTAAAGCTCAGTGCTTTTTATTTTCTACATATTTACAAAGTCACTATTCCAAAAACTGTAAGGATTCCAAACCAAATACAAGAAGCACCAGAGATGTGCTGGTGAGACCGGCTCTCCTAAAGCTTCAATGTGCAATAATACAGGTGAATGCTCAGATTTTTAAACAGTGATATTATCTGTAGATAGATGTGCTTGGCTTTAGGAGAGGATTTACTTTAAAAATACAAAAAAATAATCTCTCTACTCCAGAAAAGGAAAAGCCAATCAGAGATTTCCCTGGGCGATGGAATGCCAGAGGGTTTCATACCACACACAGCAAGTGCCACCTATATTCCCCAAACAGGGTCTGCTTTTTCATAAGCCAAACGCAGCTTTAGCAGGTGATTGTCAGGGCATGCTGTAACAACATGCCAGATGCACACAAAAAACACAGTATACAGTTATGGACAAGAATTCAACCTCACACTGAACCATCAGAAGCAACCTTTTTTGGGTCAACGTAAGGGGTGGGAAAGTATGTTGTCTTTGGGGCAGGCATCCCTACATCAAACCCTTGTTGTCATTTTTTTTCAGCCACTGAAAACAAGGCTGGTTATTAACCTAAGAATCTCATTTCATCATGTGCAAAATGGGGACTCTCAGGTCTACCTCATCCAGGTACTGTTAGGATTAAGTGAAGTATCATAAGTCTAGGGGCGGGCACATAAAAGAGACTCAATACTTCCTACCTTTGTTCTTTATGTCAAAAATTCCAAGCTGAGAGAAGGTAATTTTATTCACCTCTTGTATCCTCCCTCTGCCCTGAACTGTTTAAATTCAAGTGGGGAGGCACGCTGAGGAAAGTAACAGCACTTCTTCTGTATACTCTAGTCTTTGGCACATGATGCTGACGCCTGCACACCTCATGGACTCACTCAACCAAGCATTTCTCCTGATTCCTTTTCTTACTACTGAATTTCTGATGTTCTTTAGGTTTTGAGTCTCTTGGCATTTCTCCTCTTTGCTGGTATGTGCTCACAGCAAATTCCAGCCGAGGTTGAGATGATTAAGTTATATTGCCTATGTGTCATTAAGCCACCGTTGCCCTACCCTGACCTTTCTCTAGCTGTGCATGAGAAGTCTGGGCCTCCTAACACATCTGTCCGCATATCTTTTCTTCCCAGCCCTTCTGCCCTCAGTGAGTGAGCCTTAGTTCCAAAGACACATCTGCTTGTTCAGAGTGATTTTCATATTCAAACACGGCTTTGTAATTGGCAAAGGGTATTCTCAGCTGACTGGCTGGTCATAGATGGAACGAAGCCTAGTCTTTGTGGACGTTGGTCATGACACGAATGAGATAGCGTGTGCATTTTTAATGCTCAAGAAAACATGAACAACAATTAGTAATGCCAAAGAAGAGAATGGAAACACTACTTCATGGAATGATAACATCCTCTCTTTGACAACGAAGCCGTAACATTGGCTTCAATAAGGAATTCCTTCCTAGACACTTCAGTCTCTCTGAGAGAGGACATGGTTTCTTCATGGCTTCTAAGGCCATTAGTCTTGAGGGCTTTTGATTGGTTCTCTTTGCCGTTCTTCTTCTTTCAATTTAGATAACCAATTAGTGTTTTCAAAAGACGTTTCCCTCCACATATGCCAGAAACCAGCTATAACAAAAAATAATGTGCCTTCAACCTACAATTGTTTTGATAACCACCATTTATGTTTTGGCCTCCTCCCCTTGAATCAAAATAGAGGGGCTCTCAAGGTCACATGAACTCACAGATTTGGAACATATTTGAACAAATGGCCCTCTTTTTCCCTGTTTGATTTTGTTTATAGTGAAATTCTTTCACATGTTTATTGCATACATCTCCCCTACTCACCCGCTCAAAAGCCCCTCCCCCTCCCCCACATATACACTCATAAAGCTGTAGAGAGAAGCCTTTCTTACTTGGATTATTGTGTCCAGAAGAAACGAGTTGAGAATCCTAAAAGAACAAGAAATATCAATTAACTTTTGCATTTTGACTTTTAAAATCAAAGTTGAATGTGAGATATATTCCTGGTCAATTCCTACCAGCTACTGTAATGAAAAACATTTGCATAAATGTGCTTGCTAAAAAGTTCTGATACCATAGTTCACAATCACTTCTCTTCTGTATTGTAGATTTTTTGTTTTGTTTATTGAGGTGAAATTCACATAACAAAATTAGCCACTTTAAAGTGAACAATTCAGTGGCATTTAATACATTCATAATGTTGTACAACCACCAACTCTCTTTAGTTACAAAATATTTCCATCATTTCAAAATAAAACTCCACAGCTTTAAGCAGTGCCTCCCCTTTCAGCCTCCTGGCTCCATGACTTTATCTGTTCTGGATACTTTGCAGCAGTGGAATCATGCACTACGTGACTTTTCGTGCCTGGCTTCTTTCATGCCACCTGTTGTGGAGATTCATCCACGTGGTAGCTTGTACCAGTAATTCATTCCTTTTTGTGGCTGAATAATGTGCCCTTGTGTGTGTACACAGCCGTTTTTATCAACAGGTCCGTTCATCTGTTAATGCATGTTTGAGCTGTTTCCACCTTCTGGCTATTGTGAGTAGTGCTGCCCTAAACACACATGCATATGTCCTTGTTTGAGTTCCTAAAAGTAGAGCTGCAGGTTCATGTGGCGATTCTATGTTGAGCTTTTTGAAGAACTGCCAAACTGTTTTCCACAGGGGCTGAGTCATTTTGCATTCCTACTAGCAATGTCTGAGGGTTCCAATTTCTCTACATCCTACCAATACTTGTTATTTTCTGTTTTTAATTATGAAGTTTATGACAGCCATTGTAGGGGATGTGCAATGGTTTCTCGTGTAGTTCGGATTTGTATTTCCCTAACGACTAATGATATTGAGCTTCTTTTCTCTTTTCAACTATGAACTCATTCTCAAAAACAACAACAAAGCAGCTTTATTGAGGCATAAACAATATGACACGAGCTGCACAAATTTAAGACACACAATTTAATAATAAATAACATTAAAAGGCTGCTACTATTACCATCTTCTTGACTTAAGGACTCCCATTTTATTAAGTGGCACTTAGTATTTAAACAAAGAAGAGTAATACCTACTCATTAAAGAAAATTTAGAGAAACAGGAAAGTATATAAAAGCTGTCTGTAATCCTGAATCGGGTCATTTCGGAGATTCACCAGGGTGATTCGAGTGTGTCACCTGGCAGTCACATGCACATAGGTGACACCCACTTCTGGCTTCTTAGAAGAATACTTCCAGATGGGAATTTCTCCTTCTCCATCTATCAATCCTGAATCCCCAAACCTAAACTCTTGTCTGGTACGTGGGGATCCTAACGCTTCTTTATATAAGCTCTACTTAGCTGAGAAGTCAAGTTGGTACAAATCCTTTTCTGAGGACGGAAATCACGAAGCTCCCGGTGTCTGAGGAAGCCCCTCCATGGAGCTCCAGAGCGCCCACTCTGTCCCACCAAGTGTAAGGTGCCATCAAAAGTTTGGGAGGCTGCCCCATCTCAGGGACGGCCAGCAAAGAAAACTGCTGCCAATTAACGGTAAGATGCCACCAGCTGTAAAACACATCCTGATTTGTAGGGAATTTACAATGTGAAAAACTAGGCAACTTACATCAATAAGTACAGGCATTCTTAAGCCATGTTGCCAATGGAAGACCTACCAGTACTAATACTGTGTGAGCATTACTTCAGAACTGCTGTTTGGAACACCTAAGGACTAGACCACTCAGACCTCTCCTTGTCTGTTCTTAGAACTACAAAAGACAAGAAATGCAAAACTATTTTCTCTTATTCTCTGATGCCCTCTCCCCATAGCCCTCTCCACAGTGAGCTAATCCCTAGAGGAAAAAGAACCACCTGATTTGATTTCATTGCCTTCCACCCTCATCAATCACTTTCTTCTGAATCATCCTATCTAATAAAAGAGAAACATGCAAATTGACTGAACCTCTGCTGTACCTATAAGCCATGCCCACCAGCCAATCAGGAGTGAGTATGCAAATTAACCCAACAAATATGGCAGTGGCCATGGAGCTGGAGCAAGGAGGAGGCTTGAGTTGCCCCCAGCGATGGAGGAGGCCAAGCTTCCCACCCACCCTGGCCGGCCCTGGCCTCCATTCAAGGCTACAAAGTTTCAATTATAGAAGATAAATAAATCTCAGATACCAGGACCTCCACTTGGGTTGCTGGCGGACATGGCCAGCCTGGAAATCACCACAGGCCCCTCACCCAGGCCACCCCACACTCCAAGGGACCTGATCTGGGTCACTCTTCCAGGCAAACCAGCCAGCCCTCACCCATGTACCAGGCCTCTATCCTATCTAATAAAAGAGTAATATGCAAATTGACTATCACTCCAACACACAGATAGCTGCACCCACGTGGATATAAGATGGCCACCACAAGATGGCCAGCAGGGGAGAGCAGTTGTGGGCAATCAGGCCAGCAGGGGAGGACAGTTGGGAAGAACCAGGCCTGCAAGGAAGGGCAGTTGGGGGTGATCAAGCCTGCAGGGGAGGGCAGTTAGGGGTGACCAGGCCACAGAAGAGGGATGTTGGGGGCAAACAGGCTGGCAAGGGAGCAGTTAGACATTAATTAGGCTGGCAGGGTAGTGGTTAGGGGGTGATCAGGCTGGCAGGCAGAAGTGGTTAGGGGTAATCAGGGAGGCAGGCAGGTGAGCAGTTTGGAGCAAGCAGTCCTGGATTGTGAGAAGGATGTCCAACTGCTTGTTTAGGCCCGATCTTACCGGGATCGGGCATAAAGGGGCAGTCAGACCTCCCTCAGGGGTCCCAGATTGGAGAGGGTGCAGACTGGGCTGAGGGAGATCTCCCGCCTCCCGTGCACGAATTTTGTGTACCAGACCTCTAGTATTCTATAAAGGGCCAAATAGTTAAAATAATGCAATTTACAATGGATTTCAATGTTTGAGTTGAGATAATGCTAAACATGGAGTTTTAGTCCAAACATTTTGTGGTAGTTTTTGAGGCATCCTAGCAAATCCAGGAGGGAGTGAACTTGCCACTTTCCTTACCCCCCCGCTTTCGTTCTCCTCTGGGCAGCCAGAGGGGGCAAGCGCGGCCTTTCTGTAAGGATGCTGGAGTTCTGCCGCATGATGCTTCACAAACGTGTCAGCCAGGACACTCTCAGGCCGGGGCTGATCCCTGGACTCAGCACCCATCGCTCTGTGACATGGTTGTGAAATGCCATTAGGTTTGCCCGTATGCCTTCTGAGGATGGGAAAATTCTACAATTTTCAGTTCTTTATTTGCATTTTACAACTTTGGAGACTGCTACAGAAATGAAGGGAAAAGAGCAAAGCAAATTCTCCCCCCCCCCCCCACCGTTGTGGGAATACCTGATAATGGCAGCCAATTTAAAGAAGTCACACATTCTTTTCTTTATCCAATTTAATTACTCTTGATATTTGAAGAATGAGCAGACATATCTGGTAGCATTTGGCCAGTGAACAGTGACTCCAGATGAAGTGTTCAGAGAATAGGAGAAATACCCACATTCGGTAACAACTGACCTCACTGGATGTTATGTCCTTCAATACCTGGACAAATGGGGGAAGTTCTCGGAAGTATTTAGCTAATTAATTCAGTGATGCAGCCAACTCAGAATGCAGTTAAATCAACTTTCCTGGTGAGGTCAAGTTGCTCCTTTAATCTTAATAAGGGCTTAATTTGATTATTTGTTGCTCATTTAGGAGATTTTGCTCCTCAATTTTTATGAACAACTCTAGCTCCTTCATGCTAGCAATACAGTGATAATCTCAAATGTTAATAATCTATGTAATTATGGAAATGCAAGTCTCCAGCTGACAGAACACTAATTAGTTGAGATACAGGTTGAAGGGGTACAGTATGTGTCAAAATTAATGACAGTCTTTGCATTTGGCAGAACAAGGGCCCCCCAAAGATGTCTGTATCCTCATTCCCCGACCCTGTGAATATGTTATTCTCATGGCAGAAGGGGCTTTGCAGCTGGGATTAAATGATGACTGTGAGATGGGAGATTATTCTGGATTATCCAAGTAGGCCCAATCTGATATTCCCAGTGTCCTGACAGCCCCACACTGTGGGTATCTCTCTGTCAGTTGCTCTCCGTGCCCATTGGTTCTTCCCTGGCTCCACTGGCTCTGTGGTGCCTCCATGATCTAGGTATGCTCCCGCCTTGGGGGCCCTTCCCTTCTCTTCCATCTCCATGGAACTCTCTGCCCCCATCTGCACGAGCTGCTCCCTCACCTGCTTCAAGGAATTGCTTAAATGCCGCTGCCTCCAAAAGGTCTCCCTTAAGCTCTTTACTGAAAAGTCATCCATTCCTAATCGCCATCAGCATTCCCCTTCTCCTTGCTATACATTCTAATGTCCCCTACTAGAAAAATATAAGCTCACCAAAAATCCATCAGAGCCAGAAGGAATTCAGTAAGTAGATATGTAAAATCCAGTGAATTTCCTTCACACCAGTGAGGACTAATTAAAACATAAAAACTTTAATAAAAGCACATTGAAATACAAAAGTAAGCAAATATTGTTAAATATCTGAGAATAATCCATGAGCCAATGTGAAAGACCTACAAAAACAGAATGTCTAGCATAAAACATGCAAGAAGGAATGAAAAGAAGTGCAGAGATAGTCCAAAATCTTGGAAAGGAAGATGATATTGTCAGATGGATACTTTTCTTTTAAAAAATATATTTATTGCTTTTTTACAGAGAGGAAGGGAGAGGGAGAAAGAGTTAGAAACATCAATGAGAGAGAAACATTGATCAGTTGCCTCCTGCACACCCCCTACTGGGGATGTGCCCACAACCAAGGTACATGCCCTTGACTAGAATGAAACCTGGGACCCTGCAGTCCGCAGGCCGACACTCTATCCAGTGAGACAAACCGGTTAGGGCTGGATATAGTTTCTTAAATTTAGTTAGAAACTAGACAAAATTCCAAAAAGATTTTTTTTAAAGGACTATTAGGTCATCAAGAGGATTCTTAAATTGATCTGGAAGAGAAAAATATACAATAGGAAGAATTTTTGGATAATAAAAACGGTTACTGACCTGACCACATATATGTATAAATAGGCCAAAAATCATTAATAACTTAAAGTAGGAGTCAGCCAATTATAGCCCATAGGCCAAGGATAGCCCAGCCTTTGATTTGTTTTATCTTAAACAATGTAATGCATGTAGCATATTCAGAGTTTATGGCCATAATAAATTTTAGAATATTATTATCAATTCAAAACAAAAATCCTTTACCCTTTAGCCAACTTTCAACCCCACCTCCCCACCTCTGAGCTTCAAGAAACCACTAATCCAATTCTCTGTCTTGCTATATATGTCTATTATGGACATTTCAAATACATGAAATCAGATAATATAGTATGTGGTTGTTTGTGACTTTCACTTAACATTTTTAAGGTTCATCCACATTGTATTAGGGGACACCATTTTATCCCTTTTTATGTTGAAAAGGATATGTTACCTGTGTGTATCTATTCATCAGCTGGTGGACATTTGTGTTGTTTCCACTTATTGGCTATTAGTGGCCCTGCGCATGAATCCATGTGCAAGTAGCTCACTGCGGCTTGTCTCAGCTGGCTGCCCTGCCCCCCGCCACTGTAGTTCTCCCCCACTCATAGCTCGCTGCCACACCCTCCTCATGATCACTGGTTACACGTCACGGCGTGACGACCATTTGCATATTACCTCTTTATTATATAAGATTATGATTAATGCTGCTACAAACGTGCATGTGTAAATTTTGTATAGATATGTGTTTTCATTCTTTGGGTGTCTATCTAGGAGTGGACTTGCTGGTTCATAGGATGATGCAGTGTTAAAGAAACTGCCTACATGTTTTTCAAAGAGGCTGTAACATTTTATGATCCCATCAGCAACTGAGAGCAAGTTTCCAATTTGTTCACACCTTTGCTAACACTGGTCACTGTCTCTCTTTGCTTCTAGTTATTTAAGTACATCTGACTCATTTTCTCACTGTGATTTTGATTAATAAGAGCGATAGTATCTTTTCATATAATTATTAGCCATTTGCAGCTCTTGTTTGGAAAAATGTCTATGTAAATCCTTTGCCCATTCTTAAAATGAGCTATTCTTTTATTGTTGAATTTTAAGAGTTCTTTATGTATCTCTAAAGGCCTGATGCACAAAATTTGTGCAAGAGAAGGCCTTCCTTTCCCCGGCTGCCAGCACCAGCTTTCTGCTGGCACCTGGGACCCGAGCTTCCCTCACAGCCCCATCTTTGTCCGGGAGGTCATCTAGAAAGACATCCGGTCTAAACAGCATATTACGCTTTTATTATTATAGATGCTGTCACCTGTTTATGTAAATAAAATTTTATTTGAACATAGCTACAGTCATTCATTTCTATATTGTCTGCAAAGTCTAAACTATTTATATCCTGAGCCTTTACAGGAAAAGTTGTCAACATTTGATTTAAACAATGAGTTATTGGGAAAGAAGTAAATACATTGAACAAAACAGAATAGATACTCCTGAAACAAATCTATGTATTTATGAGAAATTTAACTGCTGATAAACATGGTATTTCAAAATAGTGGGGGGAATATGAGCTAATTTTATTAATTGTTATAATAATTTACTAGCCAATTTGAAGAATACAACTAGAATTCTATGTTATACCATTAACAACATTTTAAAAAAAATCTAAAACCAAAACTATAAAAGACTTAGAATAAAATAGAGAACATGGTTAGAATATTGGTGCAGGGAAGGTTTTTTTTTAATCTCTGGTAAAAAACACTTTGGTAATATAGAAGATACATAAATTAAATTACAAGATAATAGTTGTATCATATATAATAGACACATGAATAAGCAATAAGAAGTTCCTAACAAATCATTTTCTAAAATGCGATACAAATGGGCAATGGCTATGAATGGGTAAGTTGCAAAGGAAAAATAGTCCATTGTTAAACTCAGAAGAAATTGGAGAAATGCAAACAAAAACAATGAGACAGCAAATTTCAACCCAGAAACAAGGATAAAATGTCGGATAATATTCAACGCTGGCAAAGATGCACAACAAGGTACTCTGGAAATGCAGTGGAGAGAAATTACGGCTTTGGCTGCCTCCAGCACCACTGTTCCTGCTCCTGCCTCAGCACTGGGGACTTCAAAGAGGCACCTGCCAAGCACTTTGTTGCAACAGAGTTTGTGATAATAACCAACCACAAACAACTGAATGTCCATCAAAAGGAGTCTGATTCAAAAAATTACAGCCAATTCATACTAGGAAACACTTTGCTATTGTTAAGAAGAATGAAGAAAATATATACTCACTAGGCAAGCTCTCTAAATATATTTTGTTAAGGAAAGGAAAAAAAAAAACTCTTAGAATGGAATTTATCATTGTGATGATTATAATTATTTCAGTAATTCACTAGAGAAAGTTGATATGACTACTTAGCAAGGATATTTATGTATTGTGGGTATCTGGAAAATTTTCAACTCTTAGAAAAAATGCTTTTGGTACTATTCCATTTATGAGTTTTTAAAACTGCATATGCACATATATGTATATATAATGCACAGAGAGAATGACTAGAATGTTCCACATCAAATTCTTGCTTGTATGTAGTCCATGGGTAGGGAAGTAAAATCTGGATGAGGGTACTGGAAACTTTCATATTTTGCTTCCTTCTATTTGCATAATTTCACCTTTATAATGAAGTTATATGTTGTATTCAAACAAAACATATTAGACTCATGTATAACTTAAATAAATTTTGTGGCTATTCTTTTTGTGTACTTGTCTTTAGAAAATATGGAAATCTTTTCTATTAAAGTCCTAGATAATATTTTATGCTTTATAAAAGATATCTAAGAGGAATTAAATACTACCTACTCTCAATTCTAAGACATTGATTTTTAAGATTCATAATTAATTTAAATAGCTTTCAAGAAAAAATTAAGCAATCACACTGAATGTATAACATTATTGTAAGAAGCAACTTCACAAATGCTTTAGATAAAATGACACATAATATGCATCACATTTTGCATTAAGTATGGAAGTGTAGGTGTAAAATTACAATTTTGATTTTTCCCTTTGATGAATAAATATATGTTTGAAAAATGTTGAAAATCAGATCCATATGCCTCTGGCAAGAATATTTTCAAAGGAAAATACAATAAAGGGAAATCCCACTGTCTCTGGAAAATTCTGCGTGAAGACAGCAGGCTGTTCCTGAGTGACACAAGATCTCACCTTATTTGGAAATGAAAATTTGCTTGGTTCCACCTTGCCGGGCGGCTGAATAGCAGAAAGTGGTGGAAGCCAGGTCATCTCCTACAGGGAAGAAAACCAGACAACATTAGTACAGAGAGCATTTCAAGTTGGTAGCACCTGAAGCCGCCATAAGGCCTGCCTTTGGTAAAGCATTGAGGAGTAAGAAGTGAGCGAGAGATGAAAGGTAATGAGAGGGATTTAAACCAACGTGAAACCCACTTCTATGATTTCTCCTCATATTTTATCAAATTCTTGGTTCCGTGGCTAGCCTCATGCCCCCTTTATACTTTAAGTAGATCTACAAGGCTGTCTTATTTTCACTTAGATTAAGCTCCTAAGTAAAGGGACAACACGGTGTGGTAAAAGTTCCATGGAAAATGCCATACACAGGGGGCTGTTTCTCTGGGACTTGATCCTACAAAATTCACAGGGTGTTTCTGAAGGACTGCACAATGCAATTTCAACTTTAGGAATTAGTATTGCAGGAGTTGTTTATTTTATTAAAACTCATATTACTGTGAGATTCCAATAAGCCCCCCACATCACTTTCCTCTTCGTAAAAATGCCATTCGTGGAGAAGTGAAGTCATAAATCACACACATGACACAAAGAGAGAGCGTGTTGTGATGCTTATAGCAGTATTAAGAAGACAACTTTAGTTCAACATGCAACAGTCTGCCGCATGCTTTCTGACATGCACTTTCATGAAGCTGAGAGGGCAGGGTCCCCTGGTCACCACCAGCATTCCTTGGCAGCCCATCTCCTGGAAGATATCTGGTTCACTAAGTGACTGTGGGTTAAACTGAATCAATTTCTGATGACCAGGAAACTGACTTAGAGTTTACAGAGACTCTGAACCCTACTGCTTGATTTACATCTACTTTCAAACTCAAGCAAGCATAGGAGCGGTTGGTCCACTTTAAGAGACGTGAGAAACTCTCTTTAGGTGAAGACGTGTTCTCAGTTCCCTTGGTTGGGGGTGGTTCTGTCAGGTGTTTGGAGTGAGAGTTCCTTGGGGATGGTCTTGTGCCTTTTTCCCTGGGCAAGTCTCCTCCCCCAGCACGTCAGGTGGTGTAGACCCACACAGGGAACAGGGGAGAGGGAGTGCATTCACGCCTCTTTGGAAGGATCACTGACCCTCCATCATCTACCGCCCACGCGACACATGTACCATAGGTGGGTTAAGCTCCTGTGACCCGAGGTATCCCTTCTCCATTCTGCTGGTTCCAAGGTTTTGCCAATGGAAAGCACGGGAAGACTCAGTGACCCCCCTCTTGCCTCTCACCTCACTCCCCAAGTATCTGCACACCCTACTCTGCATCTCTTTCCCTGTTGCCTCTTGTGAAGACTGTGTCCAGGAACACAGTGGATACTCAGTCCATTTTTCAATGAACAGAAAATTAAAGTGTCTTTGCAATGTACCTACCTTTCTTTCTGGCTACCTGAACTACCCTTCTAATTGCACCTTTGTTATTTTTAACCTGAATTACTTTAGGAGCTTCCTGATTGGTTCTCTTTCTTCACTTATGATGAAGCCATCCTCCACACTTCTGTCAACCTATTTCTCCTGAAGTGCAGACCGAAACGGAAAGCACCCCTTCTACAATTCATTCATCTACCATTACATGTACAACAATGGCAACTATGATGGCATCGACGCCTCCTGATGTGCTTACAGTTTCAGAACACGTCCACACAAGCCTTCCCATTTACACCTAACCTTTAAAGTAACCACATTATATTCACACTGGAGGCAAGGAACTGAAGGTGCAAAAAGATTAAGTGATTTGCCCAAGTTCACCCAGTTCACAAACACCACTGAAGTGTTCACCCACGTCTCCTTCCTCCCAGTCCAGTGTTTGCTTCTCACTCTCCTGCATCTGCCTCAAGGACAATGGTATTCAAGACCTTCTGCGATCAGGTCCCGGGTGTTAGCCTGTGCTTTTTATCAATCTACACACACACACAAAGGATAAGAAAACAACAGTCTCTGCTTTGACTTACACTGCCTGCTGTGTGTGTGTGACTGTCCTACCTCAAATGCCTTTTGGATATCTATCGATCCATTAGGGCTCCTCTGAAACACCACTTATGTCAGGCCTTAGCTGATTCCCCTTCCAACCCAAAGTGATATGACACTCCCCTTCTCATGCTCTTCCAAAGCACTCTTTCTTCCTCTGGTTGTAACTCTTAGGTTCCTTTCCTGTGTTTAGTTTTATAAGCATACACCTCTATCTGAGCTCAACCATTTTGCTTTCTCCCCCAATGCAAAATAAAAACAATTCTCAGGAATCCTAATAATCTCTCTCAAGAGTATTCAGTCTTACTAAACGTAACCCCAAGAAGGAATCCTAATAACTTCTTTTAAGATTATTCATGTTTATTAAACATAACCTTTAAAGATGAACTGAACATTTCTTCAGAGGGACAGTGTCTACTTGTCTATGTAGATTAAAAACCTTAAAGACTAAGTCAGTGATGGCAACCTTTTGAGCTTGGTGTGTCAAAATTCGCCAAAAAACCGAGCATAACTTGGGTGGTGTGTCATTTCAAGGAAAAAACCATAATTCTGTGATATTTATAGTTTAAATAACAAAAATATATAATTGTAATATATAACTGTATTTAATAAACCAAAAACTAATTATTTAACTTACCTGCTTAGTGACTTCTTTGTTCATCTGTCAGTTGGTTTCTTTTGTTGGTCTTGATATTATTTAACTTGTGTGGGGTTTCATGAACTAAGGTAAGTGAGGGGGAGGGGGAATTCTTTAACTAACCTGCCTATTAGTGACTTTTTTGTTGCTGAATTTCATTGGCTAAACCTTCAATTGAAGGTTGGTATTTTGTACACTTCAAGCCCAAGCAAGTGTTACTAACTTCATCTGTTTCTTTTGTTGGTTTTGATATTATTTAACACTGAGACTAAGGTCTCACAAAAGTACTTAGAGGGGAAAATTGTAAGTAAAGCCATTGCTATATTTTTCAGGGGCTAAAAGTGTCTGGTAATTGGTTCCAGGCACTCTAAATTTCCTGTTCATAATGGCACTCCTCTTGATTCTCCAAGCGGCACCTTTCCAGATTCTCAAGCTTTGACCTCAAGTGGACAAATACCTGAGCCCAGATGCTGTCTTGAAATTCTGCAAGTTGCATCTCCAAATCATCAATTTGCATCCATTGGAAACCATTTAATTCCAAACTACTGTAGACTACTACATCAGGATACTTAATTATTTTTATGGTCTGTTCTAGGCTTCTAAATTGATTAAATCTATCACTGAACTGGTCAAGTACCGAGTATAAAACATGCTGGTACTTGATATGCAAAGGTTCCATTTCATTTTGTACAGCTGCACTAGCCTTCTCAAAATACTTTGTTACTCGAGGAAAATACTTATAAGTTTTAGTTTCTGCATCTCGCTTGAAAATTTAGAGTGTCTACGCTACACTACAACAAATGTTTCATCCTCGGCTACTGCACCTGTCCATGCAGTAGCCGAGGATGAAACATCCTTCTGGGCATGTGGCCCCATACTTCTCTGTATTCGACTGCATGCGGCCGCATGTCACCGAAAATGGCTACGCGTGTCAGTGCTGACACACATGTCATAGGTTCGTCATCACAGTACTAAGTGCTCAAAATTAACTTGTTGACTTGAACTAAATGCCCATATTTCAATACACAATTGCTCACTAACATTGCTTTAATTGTATTTCCATGTCATTTCCAACCTATTTAGATCATGAGAAAGAAATCAGCATATTATATATGAAGGAATAATAAAGACAATAGGGTTTCTTGAAATCTATTAGAATTTCCAAAAATACATAATTATTTATATGAACTAATTAAATATTTGTTTATAATGAATGTGCCATGACTTTTTAAGACTGATTATCCACTATATTAAAATTCTCCATTAGGGTTGCATGGAAAAAATTAAAGGCAAATAGACTATTTCTACCAGTATTTCCTCTTCTGTCACTTACTAGCTCACTGAGCTTGAGTAAGTTACATTGTCAGTAAATTGTAGTGATTTCAAAGCATATACTTTCGAATCAATCCGATCTCAATTTGTGGTATCTTAGAACCAGAGCAAATAGAATTGCTAACTAACTCATGGTTTAATCATGAGCATTAAATGAGATAATACATATAAAGAGCATAGCATGGTTCTCTTAAATTTAATTATTAATAAAACAACACTGATTAATACCAAGCTTAGTTATAGAATTCTTGTCTCTAAAATAAGAAATCAAATTTCTCTCTGAGCTTTAGATGTTGAGAGTCTGGGGAAAGAAGACAATATACAAAAGTGTTTTTATAGAACAATGAGGGTATTATTCAAATTCAGTCTATAATTAAGTTAGCAATTATTAATTCAAACTACATATTGCTAAAACATAAAGTTATTTAAAGAGTTTATTATAGTTCTTAAGTCTGATATGTATTTTCCATTGGAGAAAATGTCCCTAAGTTTTCTCAAGGGAATGGAATTCTGACATAATAATCATAGTCAGTGAGATAAGACTTGACGAGAAGGTGTTAATTTATATCATTTTCTGGTAGTGACTTAATATGTAAGCAGAGGGGAAATTTCATAACTGCCATAACTTCCCTTAGTTTGCCTCACTACACAGGGTAAGAATGTTATTTTATTGCAAGGTCACCAATCCCATGTGCTGTCCATGCTCTGGACCTCCCAGCCTCATCCCTCCCTTCACTACTCTTCACTCCTATTTCCCCCACTTTGGTGCCTGTTTATCGCATCCTGGACCACAGGTAAGACAGGACGAGAAATAGGATGTTCAATGTCAAGTATTCCAAAGCCCTTCTGCTCTCACAAACCCCTCTATTACTTCTTTGACCTGCCTGTCTTCCTTCCTTTTTATTTTCTTGTCACATAGGACGGAGGCCACCCCCATTTCCCAGCACAGAGACGTCCTCAGTTTGGAGCCGATTGATGAGATTCAGAACCAACATATCTGTGTTCACACAGCCTCACAGTCCCAGCCCTCAGCAGATGTCTTGCTACCCAAGGGACATATTTCAGGGCGTCTTCCTATTTCTTAGCAGACGTAAAATGCCAAGTCTCTTTATAGCCAACACATTCCTTTTTCTTCTAAATGTAACAACAGATGGTTACATGGTGAGAGTAGAGAATACTGCATTTCATTAACTGTCCAGCTTTTCTCCATCCCCCGATTTTCAGAACAACATGGGGCACGTACCGGGTCCCCATCCTCATCTCTATTGCACAGCAAGACAAACCATGAGTCCCCAATAGCCATAGTTTCAAGGCAAGTAGACTGCTTCCTTTGCACAAGCCCTCCTCCCTCCATTCATTTACCCTCTTACTGTGATGTCTCCTGCATCGGCCTGTCTTAGGACAAGTGGTTGAAACTTAGCACACCCATGCACTAAGCAATGTAGCTCTTTGTTATTTAAAAAGAGGAGAAACAAAAATTGAATTTTAGCCTGAAATATAATAAGAGAGTTCAAACTGTACAGTTATGAAGATCTGCAAAGTACATTTATTTGCAGATAGGTTAAACAAGAAAAAAAAAGGAAAAATATTTTAATTTTCCTACTAAAAACAGTAAATGTAAAAACACTTTCCCTGGTCTCTTTTCTTATCGATGCTTCCCCACAGCAATGGTCTCAGCCACAGCTACCTATCTCAGCAACAGCCACCGAACCCAGCCAAGACCAAGGAAGTGTTTTCTCAAAAATCATTACTATGATGCCCTTGCTCAGAAGCCACCAGTGACCCTGCTCCAACATTGAAGGTGCTCTGTTACAAGGTACTGTCAAAGAACACAGTGTCACTGCCTGTTCCCCTCCTGGTGCAGACACTGCCCGTTCTCCTCCTGGTGCAGACACTGCCCGTTCCCCTCCTGGTGCAGTGTCTTTGCCCGTTCCCCTCCTGGTGCAGTCACTGCCCGTTCCCCTCCTGGTGCAGACACTGCCCGTTCCCCTCCTGGTGCAGACACTGCCCGTTCCCCTCCTGGTGCAGACACTGCCCGTTCCCCTCCTGGTGCAGACACTGCCCGTTCCCCTCCTGGTGCAGACACTGCCCGTTCCCCTCCTGGTGCAGACACTGCCCGTTCCCCTCCTGGTGCAGACACTGCCCGTTCCCCTCCTGGTGCAGACACTGCCCGTTCCCCTCCTGGTGCAGACACTGCCCGTTCCCCTCCTGGTGCAGACACTGCCCGTTCCCCTCCTGGTGCAGTGTCTCTGCCCGTTCCCCTCCTGGTGCAGACACTGCCCGTTCCCCTCCTGGTGCAGACACTGCCCGTTCCCCTCCTGGTGCAGACACTGCCCGTTCCCCTCCTGGTGCAGACACTGCCCGTTCCCCTCCTGGTGCAGACACTGCCCGTTCCCCTCCTGGTGCAGTGTCTCTGCCCGTTCCCCTCCTGGTGCAGGACACTGCCCGTTCCCCTCCTGGTGCAGACACTGCCCGTTCCCCTCCTGGTGCAGACACTGCCCGTTCCCCTCCTGGTGCAGACACTGCCCGTTCCCCTCTGGTGCAGACACTGCCCGTTCCCCTCCTGGTGCAGACACTGCCCGTTCCCCTCCTGGTGCAGACACTGCCCGTTCCCCTCCTGGTGCAGACACTGCCCGTTCCCCTCCTGGTGCAGACACTGCCCGTTCCCCTCTTGGTGCAGACACTGCCCGTTCCCCTCCTGGTGCAGACACTGCCCGTTCCCCTCCTGGTGCAGACACTGCCCGTTCCCCTCCTGGTGCAGACACTGCCCGTTCCCCTCCTGGTGCAGACACTGCCCGTTCCCCTCCTGGTGCAGACACTGCCCGTTCCCCTCCTGGTGCAGACACTGCCCGTTCCCCTCTTGGTGCAGACACTGCCCGTTCCCCTCCTGGTGCAGACACTGCCCGTTCCCCTCCTGGTGCAGTGTCTCTGCCCGTTCCCCTCCTGGTGCAGACACTGCCCGTTCCCCTCCTGGTGCAGTGTCTCTGCCCATTCCCCTCCTGGTGCAGACACTGCCCGTTCCCCTCCTGGTGCAGACACTGCCCGTTCCCCTCCTGGTGCAATGTTCCCCTCCTGGTGCAGTCACTGCCCGTTCCCCTCCTGGTGCAGACACTGCCCGTTCCCCTCCTGGTGCAGACACTGCCCGTTCCCCTCCTGGTGCAGACACTGCCCGTTCCCCTCCTGGTGCAGTGTCTCTGCCCGTTCCCCTCCTGGTGCAGTGTCTCTGCCCGTTCCCCTCCTGGTGCAGACACTGCCCGTTCCCCTCCTGGTGCAGTGTCTCTGCCCGTTCCCCTCCTGGTGCAGTCACTGCCCGTTCCCCTCCTGGTGCAGACACTGCCCGTTCCCCTCCTCACAGTCCTCCCCGAGCCAGGGGGTTAACATCCATTCTGCTTGTCCTGCCCTACGTTTCTCTGTCCTGGCATTTTTGTTTTCTTTTCCTGTTATTCTAACTTGACTTACCTCATCAGGAAGCTCAGTGACCAGTGCTATCCTCGGGCGGGGTTACACACTTCACCCTCATTACACACGACTTGCACCATGTATTTAATATCTACATGCCACCTGAGCTGCAAGTTGCCTTTTTGCATGTCTCCGCTGTCAGATCATACACTCTTCAACCCCAGCGATATTATAACCTCTTTGAGGGTGGGGATCTCCTGCAGCTCTCAGAGGCTTAGCACAATGGGTTCAAGAACAGGAATTCATTGAATCTCTCTAGGTTCTCTTTTTGGCCTGTCAAATGATGGCAAGAGTGCATTACACTCATTCCGCCAAACACACATGACTGGTGCCGGGGTCGAAGAGATGAAATTGCTTCTTGCAGCTGTGCTTCAGCGTGGCTGGGAGGCAGGGCTCTGCCGGAGAGGAGCCCCGGGCCTGGCAAATGAGCCCAGCTAACCCAGAATTGTCTGTCTCGGAAACTTTCCTCTTTCTAAATAAAACATGGCTTACTTGTGTACCTGGAATAAAACGTCAAGTGCCAGTCCGTTTTCCTGTGTGGCAGTGGTGCTTTTTGCTTTGAGTTTCCATATCAGAAAACTCAGCATTTCAGCGCTCATGTCCGTTATCTGTGTTATGAAACTCTGATCAGACAAGTGCTGCCAACGACAGAACATGGGCCTTTTAAAAAAATATATATGTTTTATTGGTTTTTTTACAGAGAGGAAGGGAGAGGGAAAGTCAAAAACATCAATCAGCTGCCTCCTGCACATCCCCCTTGACCGGAATCAAACCCAGGACCTTTCAGTCTGCAGGCCAACGTTCTATCCACTGAGCCAAACCGGTTTTGGCGAACATGGGTCTTTTTATTACACAGCCTGTCCCCTAAATGCCGCCGCACACAGGGCGGGTCTGGTGATGGGGAGAGCGCTCCTGGGAGGCCGAGCACAGCCCTGGAGCAGACGAAGTGGGAGAAACACTATGGGGACGAGAGCGCCCATTCTAATCGTCAACATGTCCTGGCCTTTCACTGGGACAAGGCCAGGCGTCAACGCAGGCAGCTCTGGGCTCAGAACAGGATCACCGTCAAAACCTCTATGTCTGTGCCTAAATCAACAAATTCCAATATTATCTCCTTCTGTTACTATGAGAGGAGGATCCATAGTTTGAAAAATAATAGTAATATAGTGTATCTGGGACCATTATTTTTTTTCCATTTTTTTTGGGGGGGGACCATTATTTTAGTGGGAACATTACTTATCAAAAGATTTCGGGAAAACAGTAGCTGTTGAAAAAAAATGCCTTCCTTACTAAGATTTTTAAAAATCTATTTTTATAGCATAATTTAGGCTGCTAAAGTTACAAATAAGGAGGTAACCAATAAAAAACTATAACAACACCATTACCAAAAATCACAGCAAAATTTCATTTCTTTAAACGGAGAGCCCAAGGAATATGTCCAATCTGAACTAAAGTTGACCCAAGAAGGGGATAACCAGCAGCTCGAATGTCTTTTCTGCTGTCGTGGACACCCCCGGATGGAGAACCTCAGATGGGAACCCCAACTAATCTACTTCACCGCTAGCGGGAGCTTTTAAACTCCTCGCCATCCCCTGCTCTCAGTGAGGCTGATCCCCAATGGATATAATGGATATAAACTGGTCATCCTAGGTTTCTTTTCTTTTATCCCCTTTGAAGTCTTTTTAAAAATACGTGTACATATTCAGTAAGTAAATATGTACAAGTGTATTCTTAGTTTGAGAATTTTCCTATTTTTCTGAATATTTTCCTGCTTTTTGTCATCTAAGGGGCATCTCAGAGGTCAAGACGAATGGAAACAATTTACGAAGCAGCTTTCAAGTCAGCTTTCACAGACCGAGAAAGACGAGAAGCGCGTGTGCATAGATAACCCTGGGACCCCGCAGGCTTAAGGCAGAAAGGGGAGCGCCCCGCAGGGAGGAGCACCGAGGGGAGCCTCTGTGCCAGAGCCTCGCTGTGCTCCCTGGTCTTGGAGACTTCCACTTCTCCAAAAACCGAGGCCACCGTGACTGTCTTCTCATTTCCTCCCCATCGCGCAGAGTTACTCACTGTGAAGGAATCCGTTCCGTGCACCGGGGCTGCCCTCCCCTCCCTGCCTCCAGCTCCCCCTGAACTTGGCACTCTCCTTGGAAAGGGCTAAGGCATTGTCTGAAGTTGGGTCCACTGCCCCTCTGAAAGGACTCCATTCAAGACGTCCTGTTCTAGACAATGTTGCTCCTTCCAGCGTCTTTTGGGCAGGAAGATGGCGGGACCTGTCTCAGCCCCTGCCGCTCTGTGCTCACTGCATCCCTCACCCATCTGTGCACTGGGGACCTTTCAGAACAATGAAACCACACGTCCCTCAAATCAATGTTTAGAACCACCTGGCATTCAGGTCATTTTACTTCTGTGTTTCAAACACACTGTAATTCCCCTTCTTTAGTTTGTGTATTGTTTCTAGAACTGAACATTGTGTCAAAATGTTAGAAACAGTCAAAACTACCAGTACACCGGGTGCTCAGGACTTCAAGGAGGAGATTGGCAGTGGGCAAACAGCGGGGGAAGGACACCTCCTGCTCCCAGGCAGCAGGCCACCCTGGTTCCTGAGGCAGCAGTGGACACCACTATTTTCCTGCAAACCGGGTGGCTCCTGGGGAGGAGTGTGAAGGGGTCTCATTTTAAAAGAGGTTTGAAAAAAGAATAAAGCCTCTGAGGGGTAGGAAGAGGATTTCCCAAGTTCTGAATCTGGGGCTGGGCCAGATCATTTCTGAGACTAAATCATATTAAGTCTAGGTTTATAGGAAGTAGGCTAAATTTCTGACCAGTCCGTGAGAAAGGCCATCTTATTAATGATACCACTGTCACCTATTTCTGATCTCTGTAACACCTTTCAGTGGTGGCACAAACCCCAGAAACTGGCCCTCCGGAAAGACATGTGGATTACAGTGAGTTCTGGAAGGAGCTCTGGCTCACAGTAATCAGACTGCTCTCTCACAGGCACCTCAGGGTAAAGAGGGTTCATTTGGGCAGAGAGGAAGGCTGTGGAGGCCAGAGAGGAGGAGGGAGAGAATTACACTCTTGGCCATGTTTATCCTCACCCCCCACAACCCAAACTCTTTTCCACAGAAGATAATGTAGAAATGTGCGTTTGACAAAACCCACTTCTCAATGACAGAGAAGCAGAGTGACAGAGCAGACCAGGCCTGGAGCTGCGCCCGAGAAACCGTGTTTAACGGGAACCCTGCCACGGACCCGCAGAATGACCCTGGGCCACTGCACTTTTCTGATTCCTGGGGTCCGCATCTGGACCTTGGAGTCAATAACCCTCTCCAGCAGGCTTGGTGGTGACGATGCAGGTACCCCGCATACGTCTGGCACAAAGTAGGCACTCCACGGAACGTAGTCACTGCTGTTGGACTACCTTTGTAATTAGTGTTGGCAGCATCTGGCATGGGCCTTGGGGGTGGGGTAGGGGATGCATGAACATAGGGGAAGACATTTATGAGTTTGTTTTTTTCATCCACTTCACACAGTTAATTATTTAATATTTAACTAGTGAATTATTCATAGCCAGATAGAAGGCATGATGCAAGAGTGCTTATTAGGCAGTAACTTGCTCCCATAACTCCTTCTGCCTCTGGAGCTCCAGGGTGCAGGGGGCGGCGGGGCCATCTCAGCGTGGGGGGTTTTTCTTAAATGGGATGGTGACTGGTAAGCTGGTCACTGGGGTTCTAAAGAGCTTTGCCTTTAAGCCTCTAGGCTACCCGGGGGCAACAGTTAGGGCAGCCAGTGAGTCTTCTCAGGTGGCCTGAATGGGCCCCGGGGACGTGTGCATGTGGAGGAGGAGAGCTGGCCATGGTGACAGGACTCAGCCCCTGGGCAGGCGTAGAGGAAGACAGGCCCAGATGGACAAGAGGGGTGTTTGAGGTGATGTGTGAACCACAGGACGCCTTGCCCTAGTCCAGCAGGGAGGGGTCCTAGTCTGAAGGATGAACTTACACAAAAGACAAGATGACTTCACAGGAGACAGGAGGACTCCAGATCTGGACAGCCAGACCCAGAGGCTGCAGGGGAGCAGGGAAGCTGGTTAGCTTTGGAGAAGAAACAATGTTTTTTGTTTTTTTTTTAAACTATGAGGTTAAAATAGTCTTAAAAAGTAGAAGCAAAAGATTCATGTCCAACCCCCCCCCCCCCAAAGTTCATAGGTCTGCAAGAAAAGAAAAGTTAGTGCCAAAATAAAAATAGGATGACAACTACTTTTATTAGAAGAAAAGGCATTTAAAAAGATGGAATTAGGAGAGCTTGATAAAGAGATTACCCTTTGGGGAAGGATATTCTATAAGAACAAAGAAATAAAGATAAAAGAAGAAGCACAACATTAATGCTGTTAACAGATGGCAAGATCCTGAGTTCCGCTGCTAAGTGTGTCTTTAAATGGGGAGAGAAAGAAAAGAACTTCAGGAAACTAGGAAGCACAGAGGATCCCGCAGAGGTCTCCATGGGGAGAATGTGAAAAGGAAGGGTCTGAATTACACAAGGGCAAATGGACAATCCACAAATTTCAGGCAGATGTTTCCATTCTTTGATCCTCGCCCCAAACACAGAGAAGGGGACTGCAATCACGCTGAATAGTTTATGACTTAGTAAAGCCAATCAGCACAGTTTCTGCTAGTGCATCCAGACAGACATTAAAGTGAACACATATCTGGACAGCCACTATGTGCCAGGTGGATACAGCACAGACTGCAGCAGCCGTGGGCCCACTCGTAGGAAGCGTGAGAAACAGTGGGGGATATAAACAATAAACAATGGACAAAGAAATGTAAAGCTAACAGGTTCAGGTTCATAGTCCTCATGGTTGCTGCGTTTCCTTTTCTTTTTAGAGGGTGTACGTGTGTGATGGAGCTGCCCCAGCCACCAACACCCATCCTGGCCTTAATGGGTGCTGGTTGAGGAACCACATTCCTCATGGCTGCTACACTAGTATGATGAATCTAATTAGTGTTTTAGCAAAAAGGAAGCACGAGAGGGGCATGGCTGCTGTATCAGACATCTGAGGAGCTGCCTTGAGGAAAACACACTCCGTGTGGCTTATAGAGACAAGAAGCACAGTCAGCGTCAATATGGTAAAGCTACAGGACAAAAGAAGCAAATGGGACTACATCAAAATAAAAGCTTCCGCACAGCAAGAGAAACCATCAACAAAATGAAAAGGGAGCCCACTTTATGGGAGAACAGATTGGGGTACATGTGATAAAAGGTTAATATCTAAAATATATAAGGAACTCATACCACTTACCAAAAGGAAGACAAACAATCCAATTAAACAATGGGCAAAGGGCCCAGCTGGCTTGGCTCAGTGGACAGAGGACTGGCCTACAGATCAAAGGGCTCCGGGTCAGACTCCGGTCAAGGGCACACACCTCAGCTGCAGGCTCCCCCCAGCCCGGGCCCTGATCGGGGCTTGTATAGGAGGCAACCAATTAATGTGTTTCTCTCACATCGATGTTTCTCTCCGCCTTTCCCTCTTGCTTCCACTCTCTCTAAAAATCAATGGAAAAATATCCTCAGGTGAGGATTAAAAAAAAAAAAAATAGGGCAAAGGACCTGAATAGACACTTCTCCAAAGTGGACATACAGATGGCCAAGAGATATAAGAAAAAATGCTACAAGTCACTGATCATCAGAGAGATGCAAATTAAAATGACAGTGAGGTATCACCTCACACCTGTCAGAAGGACCATCATCAAAAAATCAACAAACAAGTGCCGGTGAAGAAAAGGGCACCCTAACACACTGCTGGTGGGAATGCAGACTGGTGCAGCCATTATGAAAACAGTATGAGTTTCCTCAGAAAATTAAATAGAAAACAGGTATTTGACCCATTGATCCCATTTCCAGGAATATATCCTGAGAAACCGGAAACAGCAATCAGAATATATACACGCCTATGTTCACAGCAGCACGATTTACAATACCTACGATCTAGAAACAACCCAAGTGCCCATCTACAGATGAGTGGATAAAAATCTGTGCTACATTTACACCATGGAATACCATGCAGCAGTAAAAAAGATCTCTTATCCTTTGAGCCAACATGAAGGGACTTAGAGAATATTATGCTAAGCGAAATAAGTCAGTCAGAGAAAGAAAGACAAGTGTCACATGCTCTCACTCATACGCGGAATCTAATAAACAAAATAAACTGATGAACAAAATAGATCCAGACATGTAGAAACATCGAACAGACTGTCAAATCTCAGAGAGAAGGTGAGGGTGGATGGGTGGGAAGAGACCAACCAAAGAACTTACATGCACTTATGCATAACCCATGGTCATGGACAACAGGATGGTAAAGGCTTGGGGTGGGAGGTAGGGGCAGGGTGGAGGGGGTCAATGCGGGGAAATAGGGAATATATGTAATTCTTTAACAATAAAAAATTTAAAAAAGACTTGAATATATAAGATCTGATATTATAAAACTCCTGGAAGAAAACATAGGGAATAAGTTTCTTGACAGTGGCCTTGGTAGTGATTTTTTTGGGCTTGACAAAACAAAGGCAGCAAAAAGAAACAAGTGGAACATTAAACTAAAAAGCAAAAAATAACGAAACAAAACAACCATAAAAAAATGACAAGACAACCTATGGGATAGGAGATTTGCCAACCACATATCTGGTAAAGTGATATATCTGAAATCTACAAATAACTCATAAATGCAATAATAAAACCCCCAAATAACCCAATTAAAAATGGGCAAGGGCCTAATTAGACATTTCTTCAAAGAGGACACACGGATGGCCAACAGGTATATGAAAAATCATCATCAGAGAAATGTAAACAAAACCCACAATGAGATAGCACCTCACACCTGTTAAGCTGGTTACTACAAAAAACCCAAAACACAACAGATGACAAATGCCGGCAAAGATGTGGAGAAAAGGGAACCCTTGTACACTGCTGATGGGAAGAACTACTGAAACCAGTATGATGGTTCCTCAAGAAATTTAGAAAAGAAATACCATATGATACAGCAATCCCATTTCTGGACATATTTCCAAAAGGAACTAAATCGTTATCTCAAAGAGATATTTGCATTCACCGCAGCATTAATTACAACAGCCAGGGTAATCTGTTAAGTGTCCCTCAACATATACATGGACAAAGAAAATGTGAGATATCTATATGATACATTATAAAATTCAGCCTTTTGTTTTCTTTATAAGAAAACCCTGCCATTTGCAATAACATGAAGACACCATGCTACATAAAATATGCAAGACAGAGAAATACCATATGGATCACTGTATGTGCAAAAACAGCAGAAAGGTGGCTGCCTGGGACTGGAAGGTGTGGGAAATGGAAAGAGGTTTGTAAAAGGGTACACACTTCCAGTTATAAGTCAATAAAGTCTGATGGTCTAATATATGGTGATAGTAATGCATTGTAAATACTATACAGCAGAAATTTACTAAGAGAGTAGAACTTAAGTATTGTCACTGAAAAATAAAAGTGAAAAGGAAATATGCGAAGTGATGAATGTGTTAACGGAAGCAATTGGGGGGGGGCCTCCTTTCACAATGTATGACGTATATAGAAATAATCACATGCACACTTTAAGTACATGGTAATTTTATTTGTCCATTACACCTTAATATACAGTCATTTTTTACCTCACTGTTAATTTTATTAAAAAAATGCTGAACTATTGCTTTAATTGCATCCCTAATTTCTATATCTTTGGCCACTTTGATATCAGAATATATATTTTTCATGTTATTGTTTTGAGTATTTAGAAAATTAACTCTCTGTCTTACCTGCTAGGTTTTGTTGTTGTTGTTTTATTTTCAAATACGTTCAACTTTACTCTGTATTAGTTTCAGTTGTACAGCAAAGTTGTTAGAAAGTCATGTACTTTACAGAGTGGTCCTCCTGCTGCTTCAAGTACACCCTGGCCCCACACCTATTTGTCTCGATGTGATTGGTGATATTCCCTATGCTGCAATCTACAGCTCTGTGGTCATTTGCATAAATATATTTTCCATATCACATCTTTATGGAAAGAATTCCTAAAGTAAAAATGAAAAAGAAAACTTGGATGAAAAAGCAACTCTTGAGAAAAAAAGGTCAGCAATAAAATGTTTTTAGAAAGTATTCAATATAATCGTCAAAGTCTGTGATGGGCGATGTTATTGTACAGCAGCAAACGTCTCCAAATTTTGAAATGTGACTGCTAAAAATATTTGTTGTAATAAAAGCTTATAAAGGCTTTTAGCAATATAATATTATATCAGCAATACTCTAGTTGAACTATTAGATGTTTGAGTGAGTGTGTGTGTGTTGTTATTTTCTATACAATGAGTATGAGGAATCTTACTGGGGTTATGTAATCTCCTAAGATTATATTGGGGTGATGCACAACTCTGTAAATTTACGACATGTCACTGAATTGCACACTTGAAATGGGTTAGTTTTTGATACATACATTCTGCCTCAATGAAGTTGAGAAGAGGAGAGAGGTATAGCGCTCCTCTGGCTGGGGAAGGAGTCAAGCCAGGAGCAGCAGGTTTGTGATGAAGGAAGGGGCTGACCCAGTAAGTGTGGCCCTGCCAGCGCGTGGGGGACGGTGCTGGGTGGGCAGTGAGAGCGCTGGCCCAGACAGAGATGGAACTGGAGTAAGTAATGAGCACCCAGCTTATGGAAGCCTCTGAAAAACAGCAATTCAGACCCGACACCCAGCCAGTGAAGATACCGAGGCCCGGATGTCCTGATAAGAGTGGTTCTGAAAGGAAAGAAGGCTGGCGCATGTGGGACACATCCACTAATTGCTAGAGATGCAAACTTCCTAGTAGTAATGTTAAACGTCACCTTGCTTATAGAATATTTGTTTCAGGACTTTATGTTTCTCCCAGTGTTTCAGAGTCCCAGAGCCAGAGAGAATGACATTGTGCAGAGAAAGGGCCGAGGGACGAGGAGACACCCAGGCTGGCCCAGAGTCCCGGCCAGTGGGCGGACCCGCGGTCCGGGGTGGAGGCTACTGCAGGAGCAATAGCATTTGTCCAGTGAGAGCACGCCTGTAGAGGTCACCTGCCCAAGGCCACAAGCTATTCTGCGGCTCAACTAGAATTCGAAACAGGGGCTCTGTGCCCTTCAGTTGGTGAAACAGTGATCGGAACACTAACTGGGCTTGGGTGAGAGTGAAATAAGAGACTGCGCTGGAAAGTATTTCGTAGGTAAGCGGCTTAATGGAAAACAGGCAGTGTGGCCAGGCCTTCTGGAGTGGGCACGGCATCCTCACCTTCTCCCGGCACTGCTACTCCGTCCTGTCGGCCTCAGCCCTGGGCCCTCTCTTCCCACCCTCCTCCCACTCTGGAAACAAGAACTAGGACAAGAGGAGAGAAGACAGAAGAGGAAGAAAACGGCAGAGGGCAGACTGGGCGAGCTGGCAGGCCACGAGGGGAGGTGAGCGAGCACCACAGGAGTCAGGTCCCGGCCCGGATCCTTGAACAGGGAGCGCACACAACTCTGGGACCTAGCCTCTCCTGTGAGCACAGGGAGAAGAAATGTTTCTATAAAAGCCGGAGTTCACAGAAAAAAGCAGTAGATAGAGGGCTCTCCCACCCTCGGCCATGGGCCCTGTGCAGGCTTCTTTCTTGCAGAGACTGCAGAGACGCTGGCCCTGTCCAGCCCGAGCAGCAGAAACGGAAAGTATTTACTCCGGAAATGTGGTCTCCACATCCAGCCAAGGTCTCAAAGTTTTACATCCGCTGTATCTGCCTCCTCCCTCTCATTATTTCTCCTCAGGAAGACATGGTGGCGATTTTACAAACACTTTATTTTGACCAGGTTCAAGAGCTGTGGGGAAGCCAAGTACCATTTCATCTTCAGTACTAAACCACCATGCTTTCACTCTCAAATTGCCTCCCAACTTAGGAAGTTCATGTCCTAGTCTCTGATATTCAATTCTAGAACCATCGTTCGTTAAATGGACTGGAGCACAAGCAAGTTAGGGCTTCTGCAGCCAGGAGAAAGGCCATTGATCCTGATGCCAGACTAACCTGCCCTAAACACCTTTCCTATCATGCCACCTGCCCACCTAAGAGTCCGCTCAACCTGAGAGGGCCCGTGAGCACGCATTAGACTAGGTCCGGTTCTCAGCCTCGTCTCAGCCCTGCTCACTTGACCGTCTACAGCGCTCCTCCCAGGACCCCTCACTCAGGTGGCTGGGCCCCCTGGGGCTCATAGGAGGGCGCTCGGAGCATCCCACCTACAGGCCTTTCTCAGGTGTCTGCCCGCTGCCTCACCTCCCTGTCCACAACCAACCCTTCCATCGCTTCTCCATTCCGACCCATATTGTTCAGGAAACATGTGCATATGGCTCCTTTTCTGAACCTTCTCTTTCTCTCTCTTCTCTTTCTCTTTCTCAGTCACCGAGACCCGCTCTCCCTCTGTTTACGGCTCCATCCTGTGTCCAGCCTGGCACAGTGCCCGTGGCCGGCTCATTAAAGATCCCAAAGTAGTGACTTCACATATGAGGTATGGCAGGGAACGGGGCTGACTGTCAAACGACCACGCGTGACACACATTCGTACAATTCTTCGTCTCTGCCAGGCAGTGAGTCTTTTATTCCATGGCGTGATAGCTCAAATTCCCCGCAGTTCTTCTTTGGAATTGCTCTGCATCAGTCCTTTGAATTCCCAGGGGATGTGTGGGGTGGGGAAGCTAACAGTGGACATGCATTCAGAGACTGAAAAGTCACTCGGGCAGACTCGATGAAGTGGCTGATGACGCTAAGAAGCTGTTCTGGATCAAAACCTGAAGGAGGAGGCGGGTCCCTCATGGCTCCCGGCTCTTGGGAAGAGAGCAGTTCTATGGCAGTGTGTGGGCAGTGACACCATTAGAACGATTATTCTCAAGATGGCTTTTTGCAGGACAATGAGTGATCCCATTGAATGCATTAAAAACACCTCACGAGTGACTATTTCTTTTAAAAATGAGCTTAGCAACTAAGGACACAGTAGGAACTAATTCGACACCCACTGACCTAACCTACTTACAGCTGCGGTAGAACACTGGTTTGGTTCAGAGGAGCCTGACGCTTTATAATACAAAGCTCCGAGGCAGGCCGGTAAGACAATGCAGCAGCCAGAGACACACAGTGTGCACAGCGCCTCTCAGGAAGAAGGGACACGTGGGGACCTTTTAAACTGCAATTCTCACAGGGGTTTCAACTAACGCTGGGACGAAAAGGAACACGCTCGATGTGCCTGGAGTTCCTTATAATTGTGTCTTTTTGCCTTCTAACAAAGACCAGCAGCAGAATCAGGGGTATTTTGGGTAAATTTCAAGGAATTTAAACAAAGGTTAACAAAAAAAGAACAGGGGCCAGTCTGCTCACCTAGTGCAGCCAGATGGCTACATTTATGTGGTTAGAGGAGTAACACAGAAAGACTTCCAAAATTCCATGCACCATATTTGCCAAGAAACTGCATCAGGTTGGCAGAAGGTAGAAACCCTGTATTGGGTAAATATTTAGCAACAGTGACAAATTCTTAACACTAATATCTCATTTGCAGTGGAATAAACTTTATGGTCTGGCATCTCTTCCTCCATTCTGTTTCAGAGGTGATGCTAAAAATCGGTACGCTATCACTCATGAACCCGCACCTGTGCAGTGAGGGTTCCCACAGGCCGGCCTCCTCACTACAGGGAGGGGAGCTGGTGTGAGCAAGCCTGCTCCCGCCAGCGTTCCTGCGGGGCTCCGGGCTCGCAGACGAAGGGTCGCTGGTACAACCACGGCACACTGCTCAAATCATCTTTTATTATTCCTGCCTGCGCAACAAATAGCTTTGTCCGGGCTCATGGTGGACCTGAGCCAGCATTGAAGAGGGCTCAGCTCTGAGGCATCAGCAGCAGCTCGGCCACAGGCAGAAGGCAGAAGGCAGACCGCTGTGCGCAGGGCACGGGGCGAGTATGCCAAGCGGCATGGAAAACAGGAGGCACGGACTCTGGTGGAGGGGCTGACAGCACTGCTCGGGGGAGGAGCCCGCAGATACACGCGCAGAAGCAATACCGTTCTTCAGCATGTGTGGCAAACTCCGAAGACAGGAGCAGGTGGTGATGCTCCACGCGGAGTGAGGCGTGCTCACTGTGAGCTAGTGTGCTCAGGGCTCCGTGGGGGCTGCCTGGAGGAGGCAGAAAGAGTGCAAGCCAGCAACCGAAGGGAGAATTGGATAACTCCAGGAACAGGCTGGCACAGCATTTGAAGGGACGAATGGAAGTCGGAGAGCTGAGGAGGATAAGAAGCGGGGCCTGCGGTGCAAGGGCTCTGAGTGCCCGACAGCACCACAGAGTGTGTGGAGCGGCAGCTGGAGGTCAGCGAGGGCTTGAACGTGGAGGGTCACCTGTGCCAGGTGCTGCTTCAGGCAGAGTAACTTGGCAATGGTGTGCCAGACAGTTTGGAGAGGGGCCGGTGGAGAGAAAGGCAGCCTTCTGGGAAGAAAAGCTTTTTAAAAAGTTGAGGATATCATTACAACAGGCTAGGAATGAGGAGGTAGAGGGCTCCAGAAAAATCAGATGTTTCAGCATCAGAGCGAGGAATTGCTTTTAGAGAACAGAGTGTGGGCCAACATCTGACCTCAGAATAGGAGTCTTCAAGGGCAGCTTTGAGAGCACCATACGTCGGCTCAGATAGATGACTGTGAGGGTGCAACCAGGCCTCACCCCAACTTCTGGACCCCAGTCCTGCCCGGGCAAGGCCCGAGTTGGGTGAGCTCCCCTTCGATCTCTGGAGCTCTCCTTTTCTTTGCTACAGACAGGAGTGGGCCTGGTAGCCTGCACTTGAGTTAAACGGATACACCAACCCACCTGATTTCTTCCACGGCACTTCGGGGCTTAGCCTGGCCTTTGCCCGGCTTCTGGCCGTACATGAGACATAGCAACGCTCAGCAGGCTCATATGTAGAATCTGGAGACCCGACGGACGTAGGTTGGTTAGTGAGCAGCCCCAAGTGGCATGTCCTTTAGGGCAGCATTATGTATTTCAGACCAAAGCAGCCACAGGTTGGGGGAAATTAGAATCAATGATCAAATATTTTAAAGGCACAAAGGAGCCCGGAAAGGAGCACAGCAGCCCTGCCCGCAGAGCACTCGCTCTCCCCCGACGAAGAAGGACTTTCACACAGAGAAAGAGCTGGGCTTTGAGGAAGGGGAAAAGCATCTGAATTGAAGTAGGAAGAGTTACTGGTATCATGGAGTGACCAGCACAATCACTGAGTCAACTGAACTGGAAGTTGCCATCTACAAGCACAGTGCAGACTGACCCTGCTGGGCCCAGCGAGGGGTTTCCCACTGCTCCCCAAGGCGGGAAGATACTGTCCTGGATGTGGCCTTGGCTCGGCCACGGTTAGGTTAGACATCCCCCCAGACTTGCCTTGTAAACTTCTCTATCGGATTTAAGTACAAGGTTCCTCATCAGCTAAGTTAGTAGGATTGCTAGCGCACCTCCAGCCGTTTTGCAGCCACGAAAAGGCAGGGAAGCTGGTCTGGGCCAGGCCACCTAATCTGCAGCCCGGCGTTCAGGCAGCGGACCAGGCGGCCACTCCACCCCTGCGGCTGCACAAGAGGGACTGCCCAGCAGTCCACGGCCCAAGGGAAGCCTGGGTGCTAGGTGCAGGAGGGAAGCCAGTGCCGTCAACCAGGGGAAGGAAGGCCTACTTTTGCATGAATTTTGTGCATCGGGCCTCTAGTATTTAATAATCAGGAAAAATGACATTTAAAAAAGCATAGCCCCACCTTAGGGATGATTGGATTTAGTGATGATAAAGGAAGCACAGAAAAATCCTCATTGGTTCACATTCATGAATCAGGAGGATGAAGGAGAGACTCTAGGTGGCTAACTTCAGATGTCCAGCAATGCTGTTAAGAGCCTAAAATCGCTTTCAGTTCTAAATGCTGTAGAAAAACCAGCTCATGCGTGACTCCAGGACTTAAAATGTAGACAATAGCACTTACCACAGCACATTTCCTATGTGAAAGCTCTTTTTGTTATTTCCTGTCTAAACTGTCTACCTGCACAATTAAAAGAGAGAAAACAGTAGGAAAGGAAAGACACCTGGGACTTGTGTGTATGTTGTCTGTGTTTACAAGAGGCCCGTTCTAGAGAACCTGGACTCTTCCCAATAAAACACATTCTACGGTTGTATTTGTTTTGGCACCTCAGAGCCAAATTCCTATTGTGTTTTTACTAGGAACTATAAAACGACTTAAAAAAATTTGATATAAAATTTACATAATATAAAAATAACAATTTTAAGCATTTTAAAATACACAAGTCAGTGAGTTTTAGTTATTTATAATGTTGGGCAACTATCATCCATACCTAATTCCAGACCACAGCCATCACCCCTGCAAAACACACATACATACACACATATCCACAAAACAAACAAACACAAAACCTTGTACCTTTCAGTTCTACTCTTCCCCAATCCCTTGGCATCCATTATGCACCTTCTTTTTTAGTGGATTTGCCTATTTTGACATTTCATGTAAACAGAAGCATACAATATATGGCCTGCGAGTCTGGCTTCTTTTGCTTAGCAAAATGCTTTCAAGGTTCATCCTTGTGGTAGCATACATAAGTACTTCATTCCTATTTATGGCCAAATAATACTTCATTGTATCACAATTTTTAAAATTAATATATCAGTTAAGCATTTGTGCTGTTTTAACTATTGGGTCATTATGGATAATGCCACTATGAACAGTCATCTACAAGTTTTTACATGGAGATGTTTTTAGTATCCTTAGGTATGTACCTCTAAATGGAACTGCTGGATCCTATAGTTTAACTTTTTGAGAAACTGCCAACTGTTTCCACAGATCCTGCAACATTTTACATTCTTTGGCAATGTATAAGGGTTCCAATTTCCACACGTCCTTGCCAATACTTTTTAATTTTAGCCATCCTAGTTGTGTGGGTGTTATTTCATAGTTTTGATCTCTATTTTCCCAATGACTAATGAATGACAAGCATCTTTTCATGTGCTTCTTGGGCATCCTATCTAATAAAAAAGTAATATGCAAATTTGACCATACCTTTGCTATACCCACAAGCCATGCCCATCAGCCAATCAGGCGCAGGTTATGCAAATAAACCCCAACCAAGATGGCTGCTGCCACTGAGAGCAGGAGGAAGGCTTGGGTTTCCCTGGCAACAGAGGAAGCCAAGCTTTCCACGTGCCGTTGCAGGCCTAGGACTCCACTCAATGCTACAAAGTTTTAATTATAAAAGACATAGAAATGGCGGCAGAGGCTTGGGTTTCCCTGGCAACAGTGGAGGCCAAGCTTTCTGCCTGCCATTGCCAGTGTAGGCCTTCACTCTCGGCTACAAAGTTTCAAACAGAAATGGCGCCTCCATGGAGTGAGCAGAAGGCTTTGCTCCACTCCAGGCTACAAAGTTTCAATTGTAGATATAGATTAATCCCAGATCCCAGTGCCTCCGCTTGGGTCACTGGGGGGCGTGGCTGGCCTGCAAACCTCCACAGGCCCCTCTCCCAGGCCGCCCCTCACCCCAAGGGAACCCCCACCCTGATCTGGGACACTCTTCAGAGCAAACCAGCTGGCCCCCACTCATGAACCAGGCCTCTATCCTATCTAATAAAAGAATAATTTGCAGATTGACCATCACTCCAACACACAAGATGGCTGGCCCTACGTGGTCAAAGATCCTGTCCCCATGTGGACACAAGATGGCCACCACAAGATGGCCAGCAGGGGAGGGCAGTTGCGAGGGACCACGCCTGCAAGGGGGGGCAGTTGGGGGCAATCAAGCCTGCAGGGGAGGGCAGTTAGGGGTGACCAGGCCAGCAGAGAAGAGAAGTTGGGGGTAAACAGGCTGGCAGGGGAGCAGTTAGACATCAATTAGGCTGGCAGGGTAGTGGTTAGGGGCAATCAAGGAGGCAGGCAGGTGAGCAGTTTGGAGCTAGCAGTCCTGGATTGTGAGAAGGATGTCTGACTGCCCGTTTACGCCTGATCCTGGAGGGGTCCCAGATTGGAGAGGGTGCAGGCTGGGCTAAGGGACATCCCCTCCCCCCTACCCCGTGCACAAATTTTGTGCACTGGGCCTCTAGTTTGTATATATTTGTGTCTTTGGACAAATACCTATTCAAATCCTTTGCCCATGTTTTAGCTGAGTTGTAAGAGTTCTTTCTATATTTATTCTTGGTAAGAGATCCTTATCAGATGTATGGTTTACGAATATTTTCTTCCATTCTGTGGATTATCTTTTCACTTTCTTGGTAAATGTCCTTTGAAGCACAACATCTTTAAATTTTGATGAGATTTAACTTCGCTCTTTTTCCTTTTGTTGCTTGATCTTTTCATGTCATTTTAAAAACCAACTGACTACTCCAAGGTCCAAAGGTTTATACCTGTGTTTTCTTCTAAGATTTTATAGTTTTGGGCTCTAAAATTTAGTTCTTTAATCCATTTTGAGTTAATTTTTGTATAGGATATGAGGAAAGGGTCTGACTTCATTCTTTTACCTGTGACTACCCGGTTGTCCCAGCACATTTGTGAAAAGACTCTTCTTTCCCCATTGAGTGGATGTGGCAACACTGTTACGATCAGCTGGCCGTGAAATCATGGGCTTACTTTGGGATTCTCAATTATGGTCTATTGATCTACATATTATTCTTATGCAGTACTACATTGTCTTGATTCTTGTTGCTGTGTCATATGTTTAAAGTCAGGGAATGTGAGTCCTTCAACTTTGCTCTTCTTTTGAAGACGTGTGTGTGTGTGTGTGTGTGTGTGTTGTTTTGCTTTGGAGGTCTTTTGCATTCCTATATGAATTTTAAGATCAGCCAGTCCATTTCTGCAAAAAAAGGCAATTGGAATTTTGGTAAGGATTGTACTGAATCTGTAGATCAATTTAGGGAGTATTGCCAAGAGTCTGTTAAGGGAACTCACATGTGAGGCACGTCCTGAGTGCCAAAAAGGTGACATGGATAGCCTCCACCCTGACAGTTATTTCTTATTTCTTCCCTGTCTCCCGCCATTAATATTGCTGTACCGCAGAGCAGGGGCCAGTAAACAGTGGCCTCAAGACCAAAGTGACTGTCACTTATTCTTGTAAATAAAGTTGTACTGGACGTGACTGTCCCCACTGGTTCACTATGGTTGTCTATGGCTGCTTTGTGCCTACTAAGAGCTGCATGATACTGCACAACCTCCAAAGTCTAAAATATT